>CM077181.1:36579458-36814458 GCA_039654105.1 Coreius guichenoti
AAGAAGCATCTCAAGGTCCTGGAGTGGCCTAGCCAGTCTCCAGACCTGAACCCAATAGAAAATCTTTGGAGGGAACTGAAAGTCCGTATTGCCCAGCGACAGCCCCGAAACCTGAAGGATCTGGAGAAGGTCTGTATGGAGGAATGGGCCAAAATCCCTGCTGCAGTGTGTGCAAACCTGGTCAAGAACTACAGGAAACGTATGATCTCTGTAATTGCAAACAAAGGTTTCTGCATCAAATATTAAGTTCTGCTTTTCTGGTGTATCAAATACTTATGTCATGCAATAAAATGCAATTTAATTACTTAAAAATCATACAATATGATTTTCTGGATTTTTGTTTTAGATTCCGTCTCTCACAGTTGAAGAGTACCTATGATGAAAATTACAGACTTCTACATGCTTTGTAAGTGGGCAAACCTGCAAAATCGGCAGTGTATCAAATACTTGTTCTCCCCAGTGTATTTAGTTATTTTTAGACCATTGTTGAAAGGTACAACATAGGCTCATTTGGGAAAATGTGCCTCTAGTTCCAACATACAGTACAATTCACTGCAGTTTCCAGGTGAAATGGCAGTGACAGTGAAACACCAACAACTTTTAATCCATTTCACACAAATTATGATTACAGGGGCAGATTATTGATTAATAAAGACTTTTCACACGGTTCTAGCATGTTATGACCTTAAAACACTTTTACCATAGAGAGCAGGATTTGTAAACTAATACATTGTGGTGTCTGCATCACATCACCAGCTCCATATGTTTGGCTTTTCTGACATTGTAAACTTTCTTTGTTGCTCACCTGGCATTGCACTTGTTATGTGGAGCGTTCGGGAATGATGTCCCGTAAAACACACATCATGATAAAAGATCTCAAAAACTTCTAGAAGCAATCTAAAATGGCATGGTTGCTTCAGAAACTGCGTTTTTATCTCACGTTTGCTTGTGTTAACACTATTGGTTAGGTTGTAGGTTTAGGGCTTAATGCAGGTGGTTTTTGAAATGGTATATGTTATTTTCAAATCCAATTAACCTTAAAGGGTTAGTTCACCCAAAAATGAAAATTTATAATGGGAGTGAATGGTACCTTAGATTTTGAAGCCCAAAAAAGCACATCCATCCATCATAAAAGTAATCCATACGGCTCAAGGGGGTTAATAAAGGCCCTCTAAAGCGAAGCGATGCTTTTTTGTAAGAAAAATAACCATAATTATAACTTAATAAACTGTAATCACTAGCTTCCGGTAACGTCCGTCTGTGTGTTCTCGCAGTTCAAACAAATAGGGCTGGGCAACAAACTCAAGCTCCTCCGATGTTTCTTTTTAAAAATTCTTGTTTTAGACTTCTAATTCGTGACCGGTGTTTTGTTTTGCTCTATCCTCTGCGCTTCAGCGTTCATCGATACATCATGCATCGGGTCAGAGGGCACTCTTCCACTGGAACTAGACTCGCGTACGGCAGTTAACTGAAGCCAATGATTATAGTTTATAAAGTCATGAATATGGATATTTTTCTTACAAAAACACGTCGCTTCGCTTCAGAAGGCCTTTATTCACACCCTGGTGCCATATGGATTACTTTTATGATAGATGTATGCACTTTTTTGGGCTTCAAAATCAAAGTTACTATTCTCTCCCATTATAAAGCTTGGAAGAGCCAAGATATTTTTTCATATAACTCTGATTGTGTTTGGCTGAAAGAAGAATGTCATATACACCTAGGATGGCTTGAGGGTGAGTAAATCATGGGCTAATTTTCATTTTTGGGTGAACTAACCCTTTAAGCATTAACCTTTTAGCGGCACTCACTGCTGTGATACGCACAACAGCCAATGTAATAACTCACATTATTCCAATGAGATATGTTAAATGGCTTACTTGTCATATAAAAGATTTACTTGCATGACCTAATTTCAAAAATAAAAAGTAGGTTAAACCTGCTTATGTTGACCTGAATCACATGGTTTTCACCTTTTTAGAGGGCAGGATTAATCCTGTGGATTATGATTACACAGTGGCTGCCCAAAAAAAAAAAAAAAAATAAGCCCATAAGATTATTAAGTGGAAAAGTATTTGGTTTTGACCAAGAATTATGGGCAGAAGACATAGTAGATGAATAAATAATGCTGTGTTAATAAATAATGCATTGGCCTCCCCTCTTGTCCCAATGGCCTTGTGTTTGCATGTCTTTTTAATGCTGCCTCCTGCCATACAACCCTCTACGCACACCTTGGCAATAGAATCGCCATTGGCTAGTAAATTTTTTTGTTTACTTGCCAGACTGATATACTATTTTATTTATATTAGTGCTGTCAAATCGATTAATTGCGATTAACCGCATCCAAAATAAAAGTTTGTGTTTACATAATATGTGTGTGTACTGTGTATAATTATTATGTGTATGTAAATACGCACACATGCATGTATATATTTAAGAAATGTTTTTTATATTTATATATAAAATATTTATATATAATATAAATTATATATATATATATATATATATATATATATATACAATATATACATGCAAATATTTCTTAAATATATACGTGTGTATTCAAATATACATAATTATACACAGTACACACACATATATTATGTAAACAAACTTTTATATATCGCGATTAATCGTTTGACAGCCCCATTATAATATATATATATATATATATATATACGCATGTATGAATGCATATTTGATATTTTAATTGAACTTAGGACTGGTGGTGGTGCTTAAGATATTGTTGGTCATTCAGTGTTTCTGGAAAAAATTATAATAGTAATAGATAATAGTAATTATTAATAAGATAATTATACTACTACTAATTCTACTACTAATAACAATATACAACGCACTAAGGACTGATGAGCTGCTGGGTTCATGAATATTAATCACGTTGTCTGCGTTCGTTCGAACTGATTTGCTGAAATCAAAACAGTGAAGGTAATAGATGAGCACCAGCCAATGAGATTGCCGTTTGCGCATTAGTCCCGCCCACTACCGGAGAAATCGCATTTCTTCAGCTTGTTCTTAAAAGCTGACTATTTCCAAATGAACTCCGTTGTTTTGACAGGAAAATACAACAAAGAATATGGTTTACATGTAGCGCGTCGATTCTACGTGGTATTTAAGACTCTCTCTCTTTGCGTGTGTGTGTGTGTGTGTGTGTGTGAGAAACACAGCGCTCTCAGCAAAGTGACGGCGAGTTGTGCGCCTTCACACTAGAGTTTACGGTACATCAAATACAGGTACCCTGCGCATCCGTTGAGCTGAACTGAAAGAGACAGATTGCTTGACGGAGAGCGAAACTCTGTTTCTCTGAGTGTTCAGCGAGTAAAAATATATCTATGCTAAACTTATTCTTAGCCTCTAACACACACACTGGTGAATAAAATCTAAGCATTTATTAGCCAATGGCTAATGATAGATATTATTTAGTCGCCCAGAGTGAAGATTTACTTGCATATGCGAGTGATTTACTCGCATTGTAGAGGGTTGCCATAGGCTGGTACACAGCAACAGGGGGAGTGGTGGGTTGAGGGGGTAGGAATTCCAAGCAGTGCTTTAAATAATTAATATCTTCACATGAGGTCGGGTGAAGCGAGGGGGTCTGCAGGAATCCAGGTCAAACCAGACAGACTATTTAGTACTGTAACACTGGGACTGCATGTTTATCTGAGCACTCAAACCCAAACAAAGCCAGGTTCCTGCTCCAGAAGAGAACTTCCTGTACCTTCCGTCTTAAGTGACAAAATGTATTCATTACCCTACTACTTTCAAGACAGTTTACTTACCACAGTTGTAATCCTCTCCCACAGCGGACTGTTGGACTTCACCGAACCTGTGCATCCACTGCTCCCCACCTGCCTGCATGAAAGCCCCAAACTCATCCTCCTCCTCCTCGCCCACATCAAGAGACCTCTCGTCAGCGGCCACCTTGTCCCAGTCGTCAACTCTTGCCGGCTCTGATAGCAACTCTGAGTTCACCAGAGGCAGCAAGTCTCCACATCTAGCCCCTACCTCCCCATTGCTTAATGCTGGGACGGCTGTTGCTATGGCTGCAGTGGTGGTAGGGGCAGGATTAGGCTGGGAGTGAATAGTGGTTACAGTTATATTGGTTGTTGGTGTGCTAAAGCCTCGTGAAGAGGATTTGTCAGACTGCTGAACTTCAATTTCCCCATGCTCAGTGATTAATTCCTCCCAATGCTGAGGTGAGCACATGGGCGGCCTCCACTTCTTCTCTGTAATGCTACATTCAACACCCACTGGAGTGCGGCCCTCCGGCATGACTGTATTCTTTGTGTCTGGAGATCCGTCTCTCTGTGTTGTGAGGTCGCGGGGCTCCACCGAATGTAGATTTTCACGGTCCATCATGTGCTCATCTGGCCTGGATTTTCGATTCTTCTGAATGCTGACAGAGGGAGTTTTAAAGGAAGAATGACCTATGCTTGGCTCATTATTACAGTTTGTTGTGGGTGATTTTATTTCTAGACTTTCAAAGCTAGTCTGAGCAGCCTCAGATGCTACAAGTGATCCTAGGTTTGGCACATCAGCAACAAAGTTATGAATGTTCTGGTGATCATTTGATTCAAGATCACTAAACTTAGTGTCTCCTTGTGCATCACCATTGGCACAACTGGATCCTTCATCTATTTCAGAACAGTTATCGGATTGATTAATACTCATCGCAGCTTCAACCTGCTCACCTGGTTTGGCACATGGTTTGGCAGAAGAGCAGCAAGTTTGTAGGTCCATGCTCTCGGGTGCAACAGCCCTTTTGTCTTTGCCCAACTCATTGATATCTTCCTGACTTGGATAGCTAGCACTGGTACCTTTCTGGTATTGTGTTATTGTGTTACCTGGTGTTACGTTAAGTGGCTGCGTGTCTGTAATGACTGCATTTTTTTGGTCATCATGTTCCGGCTCACAGTGCTGATTGGCGATTTCCTCTTTGCCATGAGCTGTTGTTCTTTTCTCCACTGAGCCTGTTGTTTTACTGCACTTTCTCCATTTTCTAATGGCCCTGGGCTTGGCCTTGAATAGTCCTCCATCGTCTGTCCCATCCTGGCTCACCCTCAGTCCCCTAGAGGAACATATAAGCTCTTCTTTTGCCCCCTCAAGAATGACAGCGTGAGTCCGTGGACCTGTGACTCTCGCCCCAGCCCCTCGGTTTCCAACAGCACAGATGTAGCTGCCTCGTCCCTGGGCCTTGAGAAAGAGGCAGCGTGTCTGAGTCTGCCTGCCACCCCCTTCAGTGCCTTTCAAAGTGGCCACAGTTACAAGAGCACCAAGACCGCCTTGCCTGACCCCTGGAGTTCTTGCTGCACTATTCGTACTGTCCAATGTGTGCCCATAGCCACTGCTAGCCTGACCTGACCAGCTTCTCTGCCCCACCCTGTTTTCAGGAGGCTGTTGGCATGTGCTCTGTGCCCGAGATCCATTAGCAGCCTTTCTCCTGGCTTTAGAGTAGCCACCACTCACAGCCCAAGCTCTCAGGCCTTTAATCAGGGGTATGGCTCCAAACTCAAGGGCACTGGTCAATGAGACATTGGTTCTTCGGCATTCATGCAGTAGCTCCCGATGGGCCATGTCCAAGCAGTTATTGTTGTTGTTCTGTTGCAGCATTCTTCTTGGGGCAATAATATCAGATGCTGTGGTGGGTAAGAATGACATTTAGTATGTCAAAATCTTTAAATATCTTAATGTAAAATCTTTATGTAAGTTCAATATCTGACAATTGAAGGTCAATAAAAAACAAGTACCAGCTCAAATATTAATTTAGTTTACGGCAAATTGTCTTTATGTAAAAATAGAGTTAATTTATTTACTATGCCTTTTTAATTTCAAATGAATTTGCTTTGTGTTTTATTCTGGATTTCACTTCAGTCGTTCAGTCCTCAATGTCTGAGAATATATAATTTTATATATATATATATATATATATATATACTAAAATAGAAAATATATAATTTTCTTGCATTCATTATAACTGTAATATGTACTGTAATTATTAATCTGTAATTGTATATACTACAATTTTGTAGTTTATATTTCTATTATAGTTTACTGTTTCATAGTTATATAAACACTGTAATTGTTGAATATTGTAATATTCAATAAAATACATATACAATATGTGTAATGTATTTTATTTTTATACTTACAACTACACTCACCTAAAGGATTATTAGGAACACCTGTTCAATTTCTCATTAATGCAATTATCTAATCAACCAATCACATGGCAGTTGCTTCAATGCATTTAGGGGTGTGGTCCTGGTCAAGACAATCTCCTGAACTCCAAACTGAATGTCAGAATGGGAAAGAAAGGTGATTTAAGCAATTTTGAGCGTGGCATGGTTGTTGGTGCCAGACGGGCCGGTCTGAGTATTTCACAATCTGCTCAGTTACTGGGATTTTCACGCACAACCATTTCTAGAGTTTACAAAGAATGGTGTGAAAAGGGAAAAACATCCAGTATGCGGCAGTCCTGTGGGCGAAAATGCCTTGTTGATGCTAGAGGTCAGAGGAGAATGGGCCGACTGATTCAAGCTGATAGAAGAGCAACTTTGACTGAAATAACCACTCGTTACAACCGAGGTATGCAGCAAAGCATTTGTGAAGCCACAACACGCACAACCTTGAGGCGGATGGGCTACAACAGCAGAAGACCCCACCGGGTACCACTCATCTCCACTACAAATAGGAAAAAGAGGCTACAATTTGCACGAGCTCACCAAAATTGGACAGTTGAAGACTGGAAAAATGTTGCCTGGTCTGATGAGTCTCGATTTCTGTTGAGACATTCAGATGGTAGAGTCAGAATTTGGCGTAAACAGAATGAGAACATGGATCCATCATGCCTTGTTACCACTGTGCAGGCTGGTGGTGGTGGTGTAATGGTGTGGGGGATGTTTTCTTGGCACACTTTAGGCCCCTTAGTGCCAATTGGGCATCGTTTAAATGCCACGGCCTACCTGAGCATTGTTTCTGACCATGTCCATCTCTTTATGACCACCATGTACCCATCCTCTGATGGCTACTTCCAGCAGGATAATGCACCATGTCACAAAGCTCGAATCATTTCAAATTGGTTTCTTGAACATGACAATGAGTTCACTGTACTAAAATGGCCCCCACAGTCACCAGATCTCAACCCAATAGAGCATCTTTGGGATGTGGTGGAACGGGAGCTTCGTGCCCTGGATGTGCATCCCACAAATCTCCATCAACTGCAAGATGCTATCCTATCAATATGGGCCAACATTTCTAAAGAATGCTTTCAGCACCTTGTTGAATCAATGCCACGTAGAATTAAGGCAGTTCTGAAGGCGAAAGGGGGTCAAACACAGTATTAGTATGGTGTTCCTAATAATCCTTTAGGTGAGTGTATATTTTAAAAGATAGATATTGTCATATCAAACCACGAAAAGATAGTTCTTTCTTCATTCTGTTTTAATTGTATTATATATATATATATATTAGTGCTGTCAAATAGATTAATCGTGATTAATTGTATCTAACATAAAAGTTTGTCTTTATATATGTATGCATGTATATATATATATGTGTGTGTGTGTGTATACACACACACACACACACACACACACACACACACACACATATATATATAAATATAATACATACATATTATATAAACACACTTTTATATTATATATATATATATATATATATATATATATATATATATAAACACAAACTTTTATGTTTGATGCGATTAATAATGATTAATTGATTTGACAACACTAATATATATATATATATATATATAGAGAGAGAGAGAGAGAGAGAGAGAGAGAGATGATAGATAGACAGATAGATAGATAAATATATAGATACATACATATATGTTGTAATTATAGCCTAATTGTATTTTATACAGACTGTTTTATTTGATTTTGTATTTTATTAGTACATTTAATACTTTAGGTTATCTTATATTGTATACTGTTACTATACATGTTTTTGTTTCTCACATTTTATTTCGCATGTCACAAACTATGTCACGATGATCGGAGGACGCTGCGTTACGTAGTCTACACACACAATACGTGATCACATCACATGCACCAAATCGGGAGACTATCATTAACTAATACTTGCCCACACAGATGTAGCCTATCTTATATGTAACCTCGGGAATTATGTGCATCGATTTTTTTTTGTGGTTTGATATGCCAATATCAATCTTTCTAAATCATAAATAACCCATCTTTTGTTTCTTTGTATCCTCTTACCTTTACAGCGTGCCAGTCATTTTCCTCAAGCTGATGCGATGTCACGAATCACACAATTCCAGCTGTCGTACGCTGTGAAGATGCTGCTGCGCTGAAGGATTTAACCTTCATGTGGATTTTGGACTGTCTAGAAATTATGATATCCATATCACCACGTCGTTTTAAGACAGCATATCCGAATACAGAGCAGCGTAGGTTTGTAGCGTAACCTATTAATCCCATGTACATTTCATGTGCTCCATTAAAGTGAACGTCACGCTACACCTCCGTGTCTCCTGATAGCGCACTGGCAAAGCAACGCAGAGCCTCCGCAATCTAGTGCGTGCCATCAGCTGACCAATAGCCGAGCGTGCATAACGCGCGTGCACGCTGTCAGTGCTTTTATGCTTACGCACGAAGAGGACACGCACACGCGCCAACACATACCTCATTAGAGGTTTTTCATTTTAGATCTTTTAGTCAGTTCCGGTAAGTATATCTTACCTTATGTCTGAAACCCTCTTGCAATCACTCTTTTGCTAGACTTCTTTCTTTAAGCCTAATAATGGGTAGTTCAATAGAACTCAATACAATACAAAGACTCTTTTAATAACGTGGTAACCTATGTCTATACATTAGGCACTTTAAATATAATTATAATCATTCATATGTCACCTATATTAGTGTGTTTTGTAGCTACAATACACAATTTTAATTTTTAAAGGGATAGTGCACTCAAAAGTGGAAATATAAGCTACTCATCTTCATGTTGTTCCAAACCTGCATAACTAATATTGGTGGAATATAGAAATAGAAATTATCTTCATTTTTCACAAGATTTATAGGGCCTATAACACATGAGTTGAATGGGCTATTTTTCATGACACTTTAATGAGACATTTATGGTGTTTAGTTGTATAGCTTAACAATTCATCTCCTTTCAAAGTAATTGCATGGACAAAAACAAACAATACATTCTTCAAAATGTACATGATGACTGAAAAACTTTTTGAGTAAATTCCTCCTTTTAATGCTTTCACTATTTGGTCGGTTTCATCATTCATAAAACATTTTTAGATACGTTCAGTAATACTGTATATTGCGATTTTGAGAAAAGCTCAATGTTTGTATTGTTTGTAATTTTGCTTGCCATGTCAGTTTCAGAATTGGACCACTACTTGTCGTTAGTGCTGTAATTATGTGAAAAATTAAAAAATTATAAACATCAGGAAATAATTAGGTAAAACGAATTAAAATATTAATATTTTATTTAAGTGTTCTATTTTTGCATTAGATGGAGATAAGCATCATCTAAATGACGGTTTCAGAAAAGCAACACATTACAAACATGCAGTTCAGTAATGAAACCTAACTTAAAAATAATATACATATACATATTCCTAGCATGTAGCCTAGGCTAAATCCATCAACACAAGAGTTCATTTTAAAAAGTTTTTTTTTTTTTTTTTCACACAGTGTTCTTGAACAGAGAAAGGCAATCTGGTACAGCATATCACAATCCTTAGAAAATGTGATGGGGAAAAAACTTTATATTGTTTGAATTTATCACAAAAATATCCATCACAAAAATACTCAACATCACAGGCTTCCTTTTTAGTGTCTTATCTGTACAGATCATGCATATAAATATGTAAAAATAGTACAACCACATAGACAAACCAGGCATCAAAAAAAAAGCAAAGCAATATTTCCAAAATGCTGTAAAATTCTACAAGTCAAATGGCATACTGTGCTAAGACTGCACGATAAAAGCAAAAATAAAAGTAATATGTCTAAATGTCTGTATCTGTCTGTTTTGCACAGATTTGTGCCTATGTTGTATGTTTATTTACAACAAAATATGTTTGATCAGAAATATTCAAATTGTCATACAGAGTGGCATGAAAATAAGGTCTACAATGATTAAAAAATACTCTTTTTGTAGCAACATTTTCTTTATGCATAAGTTGTGTTTTTCTTGTTATTATTAAAATATATAATTAATAAATTATACTGAAATAATTGCCACTTTATATGGCCAATATATTATTACACTAGCAGCTGTATGTCATAGTTCTGTAACTGAGATGCTTACTGTTTCGAACTGCTACTTTTTGTTTCTGTATACTTTGTTGTCTTAGTCACTACAGTAAGAGTTCCCTCTGTTTTAGTAATCAGATGCTCTGAGGACATTTCGTGGGTCAAATATTCAACGCTTGGCATCTTCATATAGAAACCTCCAGAGGCTTCCTCACTCGAGCAAGGAAGAGAGGACTTGCTTGGTTTTGGAGAGCTTTCTGGTGTGATGTGAAGGATGCCAGTAGAATGGGGACTAAGGGTAACCTTGGGTACTTTGAACCATGTTGCTTCCTCTCTTTCTTCACTCTTATTTACGGAGACAAATCCAGCTGATACTGTAGATATTGGGGACTCGGATCCCTCCCGTTCTGCTAGCATTTCAGTCCTTGCTTTTGAATATACTAAATTATCAGTCTCTCTCATTGTGCCTGATATTGTCATTGTCTCCTTGCTCTCTTTGCTTTCCCATGAAGTCTCCTTCCTGAGATGTGTCATGCTTGTTTCCATTTCCTCTTGCTGAACTATATCTTTCGAGTAGGGTGAGAAAAACTCCAATTTGGGCAATTTAAGCTTTCCAAGCATTGCTTTTTCATCTTTGTCACCATTTTGACTTGGACTTGTTCCATCATCAGACCCCCTTGTTGTTACATCAAACGATCCTCTCTGCCCAGATGAAAATGTGACTTTGGACAATTTAAGCTTACCAGTTTTTGACTTTCCTTCAGTTTCCACCTCCTCTTCCAAATGCACTGCTTTCCCCTTTTCATTTGATTGAGACTTGCCAAAACTCGGCTTCATTTTTATCTTTGGCAGCTTGTGCTTCTCATCTCCAATTTCTGCACTTGCTTCACCACCTACACTAGCAGAGCTCTCTGTTTGTGGATTCACCATAACAAATACAGCTTTTGTTACCTTTGGCATACGTGGGCCCTCGTACTCTACCTCAGAGTCTACATTTATAGAGTGACCTTTTGATTTCTGAGTTATGTTAGCTTCAGGTGAACTTAAAGATGGCAGAGGTATCCCAAACTTTGGAATTTTGACTTTACCCGTCTGCTTTTTATCTTCTTCAGAGAGATTAGTGTCAACTTGGGTAGTCTCAATGTCAAAGTCAAGTTCGGGAATCTTTGGTGCTGGTAAATCAGCTTTCAAGTTTGCATCGGTTCCTCCTTTTAAAAATGTAGCGTCTTTTTTCCCAGGCTTGGTTGTGTCAGTTTCCAATGCAGATACTTTTACTTTTGGCATTCCAATATTAAATTTTGAACCTTTAACTTTTGGCCCTTTTATTTTTTCTTTTGGTGCATTGGGGCTAAGATCCATTTCTGGAAGTTCAGTCTTCTTTTTATTCTTTTTTCCTTGTTTCGATAACTCTAGATCCACATTAGGGCCCTCTATAGATGTAGTTGTCATCCTCATCTTTTTACCCACTTTATGTGCATCCTTAAGGCCTGCATTAGTAGAAGGAACTGACATGCCTGCCTGTCTTGACTTTTCTATATCTAGGCCTACTTTTGGGATTTTAACATTTGACTCTCCAGTTTTACCTTCTGGTAATGATATGTCTACCTGTGGTATCTTAATATCAGGCTTTTTACGTTGTCCACCTTCTACTTCCACAGATCCTGAAGCCTCAGCGTCGCCCGTTTTGCCATAGGGTAGTGATATATCCACTTTAGGCATTGTTATTTTCGGTAATTGAATGTTGCCACCTTGTTTTCTGACCTCTGTTTTTTCTGTATCCTCTTGTTGTCCTTCTAATGATATATCTACTTTTGGAATTTTGATATTAGGCACCTTGGATTTCCCTTCTTTGCCACAAGCTCCCAGTTCAAGAGTATCAATGTCTTCTATTTTACCATGAGGTAATGAGATTTCTACTGTTGGTAGTTTAATTCCTTTACCTTTTCTTTCACCAGGCTGGAGTTCTGGAGCAATTTCTTTAGATTTTATTTTTGGAAGGGATATATCAGCTGCTGGCATCTTTAATTTTCCACCTTCTAGTCCTGAATCTGGTGCATGACTTTCTCCTTTGCTTCCACGAGGTAGCGATAAATCGATCTTAGGCACTGTGATGTCTGGCATTTTTAATTTTTCACCTTTAATTTCAATGTCAGCATTAGATGTGTCATTTTTCACATGAGGTAATGATATTTCCACTTCTGGCATTCTTAATTTACCCCGCCTTCCAATCTCCACCTCATGGTGACTTGTGTCACCTGTTTTTCCATGTGGAAGTGAAAGGTCTACTTTAGGTATTTTAACATGGGGGAAATTTACTGTACCTCTACTACTATCAATGTTCAAGTCAGAAGAGGTTGAGTCCTCTGGTTCATGAAGTTTTAGCCTAGGCAAGGAAACATCTAAATCAACTTTTGGAACTGATATGTCAATAGTTGGCATCTTAGGAATTTTTAAACTGCCCTCATAACCTCTGATATCTGTTTCAGATACATCAACCTCAGTTTTTGGAAGCAATACCTCACATTCTGGAATATGTGCTGTTGGCAATGATATCTCAACTGCTGGCATTTTGACCTTTCCTTTGCTATCCACTGCAGGCATATCCATTTCTACATCTTTGAGCTTTGCTTTTGGAGTAGTTGTCTTGAATTTGGGGAATTTGAGCTTGTATCTGACTTTGTCATCAGGACCCTCCACTCTGATTTCTGGTTTTGTAATTTCTCCAGTGCCTGCCTTTATCTTCATTTCAGCTTCAGGGCCAATTATTTCAATATCCTTTTTAGATGTTCCAATGGATGGCATTTTAAATTTGGACTTATTCATTTTGGCATCTGTTTCCACTGATGGTGATGTTTTTCCAATGTCCAAATCTATTGATAAGCCAGGACTCTCTAGTTCTAGTTTGTCTCCACTTTTAATTTTTCTGCCAAATTTAGGGAGTGAAATTTTGGGCATTTTCACAGAGACGTCTGGAACATCAAAACTAGCCCCGGATGATGGTCTTCCACTCTCCGCCTTAAGAAGTTCAATATTGTCTCTATCACTGCCCTTTGCCTTTGGAAGAGTAAAGTCCAGGTCAACTTTAGGAGCGGATATGTCAACAGTTGGTATTTTCACAGTTGGCAGCCTGATGTTACCACCTAAAGTGGCCTCAGGGACATTTAAATCACTAATTTTGGCACCAGTAGCTTTGGTCTTAGCATCAAAATCATGGGACATTTTAGGTACTGAGATGTCTATGTCTTTCTTCTCTGACCCAACTTTAAGTTCACGCTCTGTCAGTTTTATTTTTGGCAGAGAGATATCTATAGAGGGCATGTGAAACTTTCCACCTTTGATATCGGGACCTTCCATGTCGATTTTGCCCCCAGATGGTTTTAATTTAGGCAAGGACACATCAAATTTTCCTCCTTTTCCTGCATGTCCTTCAACATCTACATCTCCTCCTGCTCCTCCTTCTGGCAGAGAGATATCTATAGAGGGCATGTGAAACTTTCCACCTTTGATATCGGGATCTTCAACATTGATTTCACCTCCTGATGGTTTAAATTTAGGCAAGGAAACGTCCACTTTAGGCATTTCAAATTTTCTTCCTTTTCCTGCATGTCCTTCAACATCTACATCTCCTCCTGCTCCTCCTTCTGGCAGAGAGATATCTATAAAGGGCATGTGTAACTTTCCACCTTTGACATTGGGACCTTCAACATTGATTTCACCTCCTGATGGTTTAAATTTGGGCAAGGAAACATCCACTTTAGGCATTTCAAATTTTCTTCCTTTTCCTGTATGTCCTTCAACATCTACACCTCCTCCTGCTCCTCCTCCTGGCAGAGAGATATCTATAGAGGGCATGTGAAACTTTCCACCTTTGATATCAGGACCTTCCATGTCGATTTTACCCCCAGATGGTTTTATTTTAGGCAAGGACACATCAAATTTTGGCATTTCAAATTTTCCTCCTTTTCCTGCATGTCCTTCAACATCTACATCTACTCCTGCTCCTCCTCCTGGCAGAGAGATATCTATAGAGGGCATGTGAAACTTTCCACCTTTGATATCGGGACCTTCAACATTGATTTCACCTCCTGGTGGTTTAAATTTGGGCAAGGAAACGTCCACTTTAGGCATTTCAAATTTCCTTCCTTTTCCTGCATGTCCTTCAACATCTACACCTCCTCCTGCTCCTCCTCCTGGCAGAGAGATATCTATAGAGGGCATGTGAAACTTTCCACCTTTGATATTGGGACCTTCAACATTGATTTCACCTCCTGATGGTTTAAATTTGGGCAAGGAAACATCCACTTTAGGCATTTCAAATTTTCCTCTTCCTGTATGTCCTTCAACATCTACACCTCCTCTTGCCCCTCCTTCTGGCAGAGAGATATCTATAGAGGGCATGTGTAACTTTCCACCTTTGATATTGGGAACTTCAACATTGATTTCACCTCCTGATGGTTTAAATTTGGGCAAGGAAACATCCACTTTAGGCATTTCAAATTTTCTTCCTTTTCCTGTATGTCCTTCTACATCTACACCTACTCCTGCTCCTCCTCCTGGCAGAGAGATATCTATAGAGGGCATGTGAAACTTTCCACCTTTGATATCGCGACCTTCCATGTCGATTTTACCCCCAGATGGTTTTAATTTAGGCAAGGACACATCAAATTTTGGCATTTCAAACTTTCCTCCTTTTCCTTTATGTCCTTCAACATCTACATCTCCTCCTGCTCCTCCTCCTGGCAGAGAGATATCTATAGAGGGCATGTGTAACTTTTCACCTTTGATATTGGGACCTTCAACATTGATTTCACCTCCTGATGGTTTAAATTTGGGCAAGGAAACATCCACTTTAGGCATTTCAAATTTTCTTCCTTTTCCTGTATGTCCTTCAACATCTACACCTCCTCCTGCTCCTCCTCCTGGCAGAGAGAAATCTATAGAGGGCATGTGAAACTTTCCACCTTTGATATCGGGACCTTCAACATTGATTTCACCTCCTGATGGTTTAATTTTGGGCAAAGAAACATCAAATTTAGGCATTTCAATTTTTCCTCCTTTTCCTTTATGTCCTTCAACATCTACACCTCCTCTTGCGCCTCCTTCTGGCAGAGAGATATCTATAGAGGGCATGTGTAACTTTTCACCTTTGATATTGGGACCTTCAACATTGATTTCACCTCCTGATGGTTTAAATTTGGGCAAGGAAACATCCACTTTAGGCATTTCAAATTTTCTTCCTTTTCCTGTCTGTCCTTCAACATCTACACCTCCTCCTGCTCCTCCTCCTGGCAGAGAGATATCTATAGAGGGCATGTGAAACTTTCCACCTTTGATATCGCGACCTTCCATGTCAATTTTACCCCCAGATGGTTTTAATTTAGGCAAGGACACATCAAATTTTGGCATTTCAAATTTTCCTCCTTTTCCTGCATGTCCTTCAACATCTACATCACCTCCTGCTCTTCCTCCTGGCAGAGAGATATCTATAGAGGGCATGTGAAACTTTCCACCTTTGATATCGGGACCTTCAACATTGATTTCACCTCCTGATGGTTTAATTTTGGGCAAGGAAACATCAAATTTAGGCATTTCAAATTTTCCTCCTTTTCCTTTATGTCCTTCAACATCTACACCTCCTCTTGCGCCTCCTTCTGGCAGAGAGATATCTATAGAGGGCATGTGTAACTTTTCACCTTTGATATTGGGACCTTCAACATTGATTTCACCTCCTGATGGTTTAAATTTGGGCAAGGAAACATCCACTTTGGGCATTTCAAATTTTCTTCCTTTTCCTGTCTGTCCTTCAACATCTACACCTCCTCCTGCTCCTCCTCCTGGCAGAGAGATATCTATAGAGGGCATGTGAAACTTTCCACCTTTGATATCAGGACCTTCCATGTCGATTTTACCCCCAGATGGTTTTAATTTAGGCAAGGAAACATCAAATTTTGGCATTTCAAACTTTCCTCCTTTTCCTGCATGTCCTTCAACATCTACACCTCCTGCTCTTCCTGCTGGCAGAGAGATATCTATAGAGGGCATGTGAAACTTTCCACCTTTGATATCGGGACCTTCAACATTGATTTCACCTTCTGATGGTTTAAATTTAGGCAAGGAAACATCAAATTTGGGCATTTCAAATTTTCCTCCTTTTCCTGCATGTCCTTCAACATCTACACCTCCTCCTGCTCCTCCTCCTGGCAGAGAGATATCTATAGAGGGCATGTGAAACTTTCCACCTTTGATATCGGGACCTTCAACATTGATTTCACCTCCTGATGGTTTAAATTTAGGCAAGGACACATCAAATTTTGGCATTTCAAACTTTCCTCTTTTTCCTGCATGTCCTTCAACATCTACACCTCCTGCTCCTCCTCCTGGCAAAGAGATATCTATAGAGGGCATGTGAAACTTTCCACCTTTGATATCGGGACCTTCAACATTGATTTCACCTCCTGATGGTTTAAATTTAGGCAAGGAAACATCAAATTTTGGCATTTCAAACTTTCCTCCTTTTCCTGCATGTCCTTCAACATCTACACCTCCTGCTCCTCCTCCTGGCAAAGAGATATCTATAGAGGGCATGTGAAACTTTCCACCTTTGATATCGGGACCTTCAACATTGATTTCACCTCCTGATGGTTTAAATTTAGGCAAGGAAACATCCACTTTAGGCATTTCAAATTTTCTTCCTTTTCCTGTATGTCCTTCTACATCTACACCTCCTCCTGCTCCTCCTCCTGGCACAGAGATATCTATAGATGGCATGTGAAACTTTCCACCTTTGATATCGGGACCTTCCATGTCGATTTTACCCCCAGATGGTTTTAATTTAGGCAAGGACACATCAAATTTTGGCATTTCAAACTTTCCTCCTTTTCCTGCATGTCCTTCAACATCTACACCTCCTGCTCCTCCTCCTGGCAAAGAGATATCTATAGAGGGCATGTGAAACTTTCCACCTTTGATATCGGGACCTTCAACATTGATTTCACCTCCTGATGGTTTAAATTTGGGCAAGGAAACGTCCACTTTAGGCATTTCAAATTTTCCTCCTTTTCCTGCATGTCCTTCAACATCTACACCTCCTGCTCCTCCTCCTGGCAAAGAGATATCTATAGAGGGCATGTGGAACTTTCCACCTTTGATATCGGGACCTTCAACATTGATTTCACCTCCTGATGGTTTAAATTTGGGCAAGGAAACGTCCATTTTAGGCATTTCAAATTTTCCTCCTTTTCCTGCATGTCCTTCTACATCTACACCTCCTCCTGCTCCTCCTCCTGGCAGAGAGATATCTATAGAGGGCATGTGAAACTTTCCATCTTTGATATCGGGACCTTCAACATTGATTTCACCTCCTGATGGTTTAAATTTGGGCAAGGAAACATCCACTTTAGGCATTTCAAATTTTCTTCCTTTTCCTGTATGTCCTTCAACATCTACACCTCCTGCTCTTCCTCCTGGCAGAGAGATATCTATAGAGGGCATGTGAAACTTTCCACCTTTGATATCGGGACCTTCAACATTGATTTCACCTTCTGATGGTTTAAATTTAGGCAAGGAAACATCAAATTTGGGCATTTCAAATTTTCCTCCTTTTCCTGCATGTCCTTCAACATCTACACCTCCTGCTCCTCCTCCTGGCAGAGAGATATCTATAGAGGGCATGTGAAACTTTCCACCTTTGATATCGGGACCTTCAACATTGATTTCACCTCCTGATGGTTTAAATTTAGGCAAGGAAACATCCACTTTAGGCATTTCAAATTTTCTTCCTTTTCCTGTATGTCCTTCTACATCTACACCTCCTCCTGCTCCTCCACCTGGCAGAGAGATATCTATAGATGGCATGTGAAACTTTCCACCTTTGATATCGGGACCTTCCATGTCGATTTTACCCCCAGATGGTTTTAATTTAGGCAAGGACACATCAAATTTTGGCATTTCAAACTTTCCTCCTTTTCCTGCATGTCCTTCAACATCTACACCTCCTGCTCCTCCTCCTGGCAAAGAGATATCTATAGAGGGCATGTGAAACTTTCCACCTTTGATATCGGGACCTTCAACATTGATTTCACCTCCTGATGGTTTAAATTTGGGCAAGGAAACGTCCACTTTAGGCATTTCAAATTTTCCTCCTTTTCCTGCATGTCCTTCAACATCTACACCTCCTGCTCCTCCTCCTGGCAAAGAGATATCTATAGAGGGCATGTGGAACTTTCCACCTTTGATATCGGGACCTTCAACATTGATTTCACCTCCTGATGGTTTAAATTTGGGCAAGGAAACGTCCACTTTAGGCATTTCAAATTTTCCTCCTTTTCCTGCATGTCCTTCTACATCTACACCTCCTCCTGCTCCTCCTCCTGGCAGAGAGATATCTATAGAGGGCATGTGAAACTTTCCACCTTTGATATCGGGACCTTCAACATTGATTTCACCTCCTGATGGTTTAAATTTGGGCAAGGAAACATCCACTTTAGGCATTTCAAATTTTCTTCCTTTTCCTGTATGTCCTTCAACATCTACACCTCCTGCTCTTCCTCCTGGCAGAGAGATATCTATAGAGGGCATGTGAAACTTTCCACCTTTGATATCGGGACCTTCAACATTGATTTCACCTTCTGATGGTTTAAATTTAGGCAAGGAAACATCAAATTTGGGCATTTCAAATTTTCCTCCTTTTCCTGCATGTCCTTCAACATCTACACCTCCTGCTCCTCCTCCTGGCAGAGAGATATCTATAGAGGGCATGTGAAACTTTCCACCTTTGATATCGGGACCTTCAACATTGATTTCACCTCCTGATGGTTTAAATTTAGGCAAGGACACATCAAATTTTGGCATTTCAAACTTTCCTCCTTTTCCTGCATGTCCTTCAACATCTACACCTCCTGCTCCTCCTCCTGGCAAAGAGATATCTATAGAGGGCATGTGAAACTTTCCACCTTTGATATCGGGACCTTCAACATTGATTTCACCTCCTGATGGTTTAAATTTAGGCAAGGAAACATCCACTTTAGGCATTTCAAATTTTCTTCCTTTTCCTGTATGTCCTTCTACATCTACACCTCCTCCTGCTCCTCCACCTGGCAGAGAGATATCTATAGATGGCATGTGAAACTTTCCACCTTTGATATCGGGACCTTCCATGTCGATTTTACCCCCAGATGGTTTTAATTTAGGCAAGGACACATCAAATTTTGGCATTTCAAACTTTCCTCCTTTTCCTGCATGTCCTTCAACATCTACACCTCCTGCTCCTCCTCCTGGCAAAGAGATATCTATAGAGGGCATGTGAAACTTTCCACCTTTGATATCGGGACCTTCAACATTGATTTCACCTCCTGATGGTTTAAATTTGGGCAAGGAAACGTCCACTTTAGGCATTTCAAATTTTCCTCCTTTTCCTGCATGTCCTTCAACATCTACACCTCCTGCTCCTCCTCCTGGCAAAGAGATATCTATAGAGGGCATGTGGAACTTTCCACCTTTGATATCGGGACCTTCAACATTGATTTCACCTCCTGATGGTTTAAATTTGGGCAAGGAAACGTCCACTTTAGGCATTTCAAATTTTCCTCCTTTTCCTGCATGTCCTTCTACATCTACACCTCCTCCTGCTCCTCCTCCTGGCAGAGAGATATCTATAGAGGGCATGTGAAACTTTCCATCTTTGATATCGGGACCTTCAACATTGATTTCACCTCCTGATGGTTTAAATTTGGGCAAGGAAACATCCACTTTAGGCATTTCAAATTTTCTTCCTTTTCCTGTATGTCCTTCAACATCTACACCTCCTGCTCTTCCTCCTGGCAGAGAGATATCTATAGAGGGCATGTGAAACTTTCCACCTTTGATATCGGGACCTTCAACATTGATTTCACCTTCTGATGGTTTAAATTTAGGCAAGGAAACATCAAATTTGGGCATTTCAAATTTTCCTCCTTTTCCTGCATGTCCTTCAACATCTACACCTCCTGCTCCTCCTCCTGGCAGAGAGATATCTATAGAGGGCATGTGAAACTTTCCACCTTTGATATCGGGACCTTCAACATTGATTTCACCTCCTGATGGTTTAAATTTAGGCAAGGACACATCAAATTTTGGCATTTCAAACTTTCCTCCTTTTCCTGCATGTCCTTCAACATCTACACCTCCTGCTCCTCCTCCTGGCAAAGAGATATCTATAGAGGGCATGTGAAACTTTCCACCTTTGATATCGGGACCTTCAACATTGATTTCACCTCCTGATGGTTTAAATTTAGGCAAGGAAACATCCACTTTAGGCATTTCAAATTTTCTTCCTTTTCCTGTATGTCCTTCTACATCTACACCTCCTCCTGCTCTTCCACCTGGCAGAGAGATATCTATAGATGGCATGTGAAACTTTCCACCTTTGATATCGGGACCTTCTATGTCGATTTTACCCCCAGATGGTTTTAATTTAGGCAAGGACACATCAAATTTTGGCATTTCAAACTTTCCTCCTTTTCCTGCATGTCCTTCAACATCTACACCTCCTGCTCCTCCTCCTGGCAAAGAGATATCTATAGAGGGCATGTGAAACTTTCCACCTTTGATATCGGGACCTTCAACATTGATTTCACCTCCTGATGGTTTAAATTTGGGCAAGGAAACGTCCACTTTAGGCATTTCAAATTTTCCTCCTTTTCCTGCATGTCCTTCAACATCTACACCTCCTGCTCCTCCTCCTGGCAAAGAGATATCTATAGAGGGCATGTGAAACTTTCCACCTTTGATATCGGGACCTTCAACATTGATTTCACCTCCTGATGGTTTTATTTTAGGCAAGGACACATCAAATTTTGGCATTTCAAATTTTCCTCCTTTTCCTGTATGTCCTTCAACATCTACACCTCCTGCACCTCCTCCTGGCAAAGAGATATCTATAGAGGGCATGTGGAACTTTCCACCTTTGATATCGGGACCTTTAACATTGATTTCACCTCCTGATGGTTTTATTTTAGGCAAGGACACATCAAATTTTGGCATTTCAAATTTTCCTCCTTTTCCTGTATGTCCTTCAACATCTACACCTCCTCCTGCTCCTCCTCCTGGCAGAGAGATATCTATAGAGGGCATGTGATATTTTCCACCATTGATATCGGGACCTTCAATGTCGATTTCACCCCCTGACGGTTTTATTTTGGGCAAGGAAACATCAAATTTAGGCATTTCAAATTTTCTTCCTTTTCCTGTATGTCCTTCTACATCTACATCTCCTCTTGCTCCTCCTCCTGGCAGAGAGATATCTATAGAGGGCATGTGAAACTTTCCACCTTTGATATCGGGACCTTCAACATTGATTTCACCACCTGATGGTTTAAATTTAGGCAAGGAAACGTCCACTTTAGGCATTTCAAACTTTCCTCCTTTTCCTGCATGTCCTTCAACATCTACACCTCCTGCTCCTCCTCCTGGCAGAGAGATATCTATAGAGGGCATGTGATATTTTCCACCATTGATATCGGGACCTTCAATGTCGATTTCACCCCCTGATGGTTTTATTTTGGGCAAGGAAACATCAAATTTTGGCATTTCAAATTTCCTTCCTTTTCCTGCATGTCCTTCAACATCTACATCTCCTCCTGCTCCTCCTCCTGGCAGAGAGATATCTATAGAGGGCATGTGAAACTTTCTACCTTTGATATCGGGACCTTCCACGTCGATTTTATCTCCTGATGGTTTTATTTTAGGCAAGGACACATCAAATTTTGGCATTTCAAATTTCCTTCCTTTTCCTGCATGTCCTTCAACAGCTACACCTCCTCCTGCTCCTCCTTCCGGCAGAGAGATATCTATAGAGGGCATGTGAAACTTTCCACCTTTGATATCGGGACCTTCAACATTGATTTCACCTTCTGATGGTTTAAATTTGGGCAAGGAAACATCCACTGTAGGCATTTCAAATTTTCCTCCTTTTCCTGCATATCCTTCAACATCTACACCTCCTCCTGCTCCTCCTCCTGGCAGAGAGATATCTATAGAGGGCATGTGAAACTTTCCACCTTTGATATCAGGATCTTCAACATTGATTTCACCTCCTGATGGTTTTAACTTAGGCAAGGAAACGTCAACTTTAGGCGTTTCAAACTTTCCTCCTTTTCCTGCATGTCCTTCAAAATCTACATCTCCTCCTGCTCCTCCTCCCGGCAGAGAGATATCTATAGAGGGCATGTGAAACTTCCCACCTTTACTTGTCCCTGTAGTTTTGCCTTCAAGGTCAGTGTGTCCTTTCACCTTCCCTTTTGGAAAAGACATTTCAATTGATGGCATATTTACCTTTCCTCCTTGGATCTGAGGAGGTTCAGCTCTCATTTCTCCTTCTGGAGCTTTTACTTTTGGCAGTGAAATATCAACTCTTGGCATTTCAAACTTTATATCTGTTCCAGAATGACATTCCATATTAATGTTTGTCTCAGTTTTATCTTTAGGCAAAGAAATGTCAATGGAAGGTGTGTGAACTCTGCTTCCTTTTAACTCAGGTCCTTCAACATTGACTTTCACTGGTTTGGATTTAATCCTTGGAAGTGAAAGATCTATTTTGGGAATTTGAAACTTTCCTCCCTTTTTGACGCCTTCTCCCTTTACTTTTCCTTGTGGAAGAGAAATGTCAACATCTGGCATATCTATCTTTCCATCCTTCACTTCAGGTGCTTCAATATTGATTTCAGTCCCTGTTGATTTCATTTGTGGTAAGTTAATATCCAGTTTTGGCATATCAAACTTCCCTATTTTTCCAGAATGTCTCTTGACATCAACACCTGTGCCTGTTACTTTTGGAAATGATACATCAACGGATGGCATGTTGAATCTTTTGCTGTCAGGCCCTTCAACACTAATGTCTCCTGATTTGAGTTTAGGCAGACTTAAATCAAATTTAGGAATTTGCTTATCTCCATTCTCAACCTCAAGATTAATGTGTTCATGAGTTTTTCCTTTTGGTAATGAAATATCAACTCCAGAAATTCTTACATCATGACTTTCAGAAATTATTTTACCCTCTGGCAATGACATTTTCAGATCAATTATGGGCATTTCTGCTTTTCCAGAATGACCCTCAACCTCAACACCAGCATCTACTTTTCCTTTTGGTAATGATATATCAACGGATGGCATTTGGAATTTCTCGCCTTTGACCTCTGGGTCCTCAGTATTGATTTCACCTGTGGATAATTTCATTTTTGGAAGTGAAACATCTAGATGTGGCATTTTGAATTTGCCTCCTTTCCCAGACAGTTCTCCAACTTCAACATTTCCCTCTGTTTTGCCTTTAGGAAGTGAAATTTCAATTGATGGCTTACTCAATTTTCCTGCTTTTATTTCAGGCCCCTCAGTAATGGCATGCTCAGGTAATTTCACATTAGGTAAGGAGACACCTACGCTAGGCATTTTACACTTTCCCCCTTTTCCAAACTGGCCCTCAATATCTGCACCCCCCTCTAATGTTTCTTTTGGTAAAGAAATGTCGACCTTTGCTCCTTCTGCTTTACCTTTTGGTAATGAAATATTGATATTTGGCTTGTGAAATTTTCCCATTTTTGCTTCAGGTTCTTCAACTTTGACTTCACCCTCAGGGGATGTTATTTTTGGAAGAGAGATGTCTAATTTTTTCACTTCAAATTCTACCCCTGTACTTGCATGTCCCTCAGTATCAATGTTTTTTGCAACCATCTTTGGTATTGACACATCTAATGTAGGAAGACCAATGTCCTCATCTGATGTCTCTATCTTGGGCACTGCAATGTCAAGTTTGGGGAGAGAAATCATATGCTCTTTGACCATGGATCCATCAATGTCATCTCCAATTTTTTGTTTTGCATCAAGGTTTAGCTTTGGTAATGATGTGTCCAGGTCAGCATCTTTGAATTCAGCCGTGCCCTTAGTTTTTGAGAGATACAAGTCCAAATCCACATTTGGTGCTTTGATGTCAATCTTGGGCATTTTCAGTTTATTTTCATATGTGTCGTGTTGTTTACTTGCCTCTCCATCAATTTCATCAGAATGGCAAGAAAGTCTTACCTTTGGCAGTTTGAACTTTGGGATTGTCATCTTTGTATCTGAGACATCCAGATTCATCGTCGGCATTTTTATCACAGGACCCTCTCCTTTTCCTTTAACACTAACCTCAAGATTAGGAACATTAGTTTGAGCTTTGCCTTGAGGCTTGTCCAAATCGCACTCTACTGACGAAGGCCTAATTTTGGCGTCTAGGTCTTTCACCTCAAAACTGTCATTTGAAGATTGTACCTCTAATTTTGACTTTTTCAATTTGGGGAAATTCATTCCAAATTTTGGACCTTTCGCCTTGACCTTCAGCTTTGCTCCAGAGGCCTCTCCCTCATGTGTCGCAACATCTACACTGACATTCCCTTCACCGACAGCAGCATCCGTGGCTTTTATTTTTGGAGATCTGATATTCCTCTTCTTCTTGCTACTAGCGATCACGTCCTCCAGATGTTCTGATACATCTGTAGTGGCCCTCCCACCTTTCCTCATCTTGAACTTTGGGAATACAAACTCAACATCAACTGGACTGAGGTCTGATTTGCCTGGCGAGCCCTCAATGTCCAGCTCTGCCCGTGCTCTTGCTTTTTTGTTCTCTTTCAGTCTTTTCAATCCAAATCTTCCTCCTCTCCTTTTCTTGGCTTTGAATGGTTTCACACTTTTGACGCTCTGCAAGAGAAAGTTTATCATTCCTTCTAGTTTTCTACTGTTGTAATTACTTTTGTTTAATAATATGAATTCACTTTGGGCAATACTGTGGATGTTCAAAAAGTCATTATATTGTATAGCAATATTTCAGCATGTACCATTCTTTGCATCTTGGCCTTAGGTCCTCTGAGCTCAAGATTTTGTGCACCTGGACGTATGCTGACTTCACTTCCTGGCACAGTCCTCTTCAAAAAGAAGGACACTTTGTAGGGTTCTGCACACTGAAGAATTTTTAATGCGTCCTCATATTTCACGTTATCAAAATACACCCTGGCACTTAGCAGTTGATCTCCTGCAATAACACATCATCAAAAATTATTTATAACTTACATGATTTCTCTTAGTACATCAGGAAACACAATGAATTCAGTACACCCGTATTCAGCATGGAAATGTTGTATATTAAAGATTGTGAGGTTAAAGTTGGTTCTCCCATTTGTCTCGTCTTTATAGAGTTTTTGACGTTGCACTTTGTAAATGTAAAATACAATCCCTGGGTACCTTTCTGTAGGCTGAGGTGCTTCGCTGCTGGGGAGTCTCTCAAGACCTCTTTGATGAAGATGCCATGCTCCCCTCCACCCACCACACTGTACCCACTAGCTCCAACTTCAGCCTGTGTTTCAACAACCACTTCCACGAGCTCTGACAACTGGTTTTCCTTTTCCGCCTGCTCATAAAATTTACAAAGTAAAAAAGCGCATGGTGAAGGGTGAGGGTCAAATAAGTAATTTCATTTCAAAAACAGGTTTCTAAGGGTGTGTTCACATTTAGCATGTTTGGTTAGATTAAAATGAACCCTGGCGATTGTTCTGTTAGTGCAGTTAATTTGAATAAGTGTGAACGCTGCCATCCGAACCCGGGTGCGCACCAAACAAGCGGACCGAGACCGCTGAAAAGATGGCAGCAGATCTTGGTTTGTGTGTGTGACGGAGGGATTCCTGCGGCTGTTTTGACTCCTTTACACATTTTATAAGTTCTTCACGAGTTCTCAGCTGGTCAAAATACCATCATATGTAGGCTACACACACACACAAGCGCATTTAGCCCAGCATACAGCATTGTTTTGGATGTTCAGTAAGTTCCTTCCCAAAATAGGCAATACGTCATAAAAGTCGACCAATCAGGTTGTGAACGTATCCCTTTGCCTTTAGGTTCGATATCTTTAGGTTCGGTGATGAAAATGCCAATATGAACGCTAAGCAGACCAGGACGAAATGTTTTTGTTTTTTTTGGTCCGGACCAAACGAACCAAGCAAACCGAACTACAAGTGTGAACACACCCTAAGGATTTCTAAAAGCTATTAGTCTTATATAACACTAATAATTGCTTTGAGTGGTATACCTTCATATTTTCATATGAGCTTAAGATGTTCATACTGTATTCCACAACAGTGCTTTTTTTCTTACCCCATTCTTATTGTCTGTGTTGGAGGGTTCCTCCATGTCTGTGAGGGTGGATTGTGTGTCTCTAAGCTGGCTTCTCTTCAGACTCAAAACTTGTTTTAGTTCTGCATGAAGTTTTTCCTTCTGAACCTTGGAAACAAATGTGGAATTAAGATTGAGAGAGGTTAGAAATCCACATCTCCACATGGCTGGCTCACATAAGCCCCTTTCGCTAGGAACTAGCCACCAGGGTGTTTCCCCAAGAACTAAAGGTTCCCCTGGGGCCATTTTCCTAGTTGCATTCGCAACGCCAGTAGGAACTCTGAAGTGACGTAAGCCGTGCTTGTAGTTGTGACTTTTATTTTGACAGCCCTGAGCACGCCAGAGCTGGAGCACACAGCTCTCACATTCTCTGTCTTCATTAGTTAACGATCTGTTTAACTGTCCTTTCTAATATGTTATTAGATAGAACTGTTATAGAGGTATAACAGTAGAAGGTAAACAGTGTATGAAAAAGTATTAGCATTTGCCGTGTGGTTGATGCCCAATGTTGCTAGCTGAGCAGAAATACATAATCATGTTTCGCTTTCATCCCCTCAAAGCTGCGTTGGATTTTCTCCTTAGCGCAAAGGTTGAGAGGTCCATCTATCACTGTTTTCATATTCATAGAGTTAGTTTGTGGAGTAAATATATAGTTTATAATCTGTGTGTGTACACAGTGCTTCGTGCGCATTTGGCCAATCAGCGTACACTTGCAGTGTACACACTCACTGGCAGTTCCTATTGTGCTGGGTTAGACCCTACTCTGAAGTCGGAGCTAATTTAGTCCCCCCAAAAGGTGTTCCTAGAACTAAAATCGTTCCCAGTTCCTGCTGTGCGAACACGCCAGAAAGCGGATATTTCCGCCATTAGTTCTACGAACTATGAAAAGGTTCCTCCAATGCAAAAGCCCCAGAGCTTGGAATTATATATGTAGTACTCACAATCCGCTCTGGGCTGTCCTGTTCATCAGCAGAGATGCTGTGGTGTGTACTTAGATGAGGGCCAAAGGGTGGTCTATCTGAGGGGGGAGAGCGTCTTTTGTTGTTTACCTAATTGTAAAGTGGCAAACAAGGCAGAGGTAAGATCAATAAAATAAAACCGCCACCTTCTATTGGCTATAAAGTGATAATGGTTTGGCAAGTGGCTACCTACGGGTGAATCTCTGGCTTCTGTATTCCCATGACTGTCCTCTCTGTCAGAGTCTGAAATTAGAGCAGGTTTACAGTGTCAGCAGCCATCAGTCAAAAATAATTAATGTTGCCAGCATTTTTGATCATTTTCACAAAATTTCATGGCCCCCAGAATATTTTGTTGTATGAATATCTGAACATGCAATATATCAAAAGAAAGAACAGACCCTCTGCTCTTTTTTTTATCAACACTTAAATGTGGTTTCATAAAAAAACAAAAACATTTTGAGCAAAATGAGTGAATGAGATCGGATTCAGAACGATGATCAAAACACAGATGGAGTTTCACAGTCCTGTAGCTCGTCCTCGGTCGACATTTCAGTAACATTAGGCAGTTTTGATTTATATGCTGTTTAATGTTGATGACCGTGTTATTTTACATATGCATCTGCTTACATATGCTATTGCTTGTTTCTGCTGCTTCTTCGCCTGTGTTTTGATCAGGAAATTCAGTACTCTATCAGAAGATGCGCAATAGCGCCCCCTACCGTATAACAGTGAAAACACAGAAAGCCGTAAATTTCCATCAAAGGCGGGGAAAGTGTTAAGTAGGACTTAGTACATCTTTATTTGTAATTTCATAATTACTTCTATTGCCTTTTCATTAATGTTATATTTTCTGTAAGTAGTTTTTAAAATATACTTTAAAGATTTGGAGTGTACTACAATTCATTATGCACATTCAATATAATTAAGTGCAAGGGTATTAAGAAGCATTTTGTGCTTCTGATCTGCTGTCACACATCACAGTTTACACCTGGTTGTAAAATGCATCTTAAATGTGTCTTCTGTGACCCACTGTGTTTGAATTTCAAGGGTATGGGGGTCTAATTTCATGACTGAATATTTGCTTACCCCACTGTGCATGGTTATGATAAGTGCAAAATAATATTTGTGCTTAATCCGTGATCCTCTTGAAACTTTCCAGACCTTAATGCATGTCTCCAGCGTTGGCTAGCATAAACCTTAACTGTGTTGTTATCTATGAGACTAAAAAAAGATCATCAGGTTAGTAGGCCTGGTGTCCTCTCTCAATCTGCATGGTTCTCATTCCTCATTCGGCAGTGGTGTCTGGTATCTGTCTCTGCCGTAAGAGTGCATAGCAACATTAAAAGATCTGCAGACCAGCGAGCAGGTTATTTCTAATGGGCTCAGACAGCCACACTGGATAACCTGTTACACAAGACAGGAACACATAACATGGCGCTAGCTAGCAGGTGTTCTGTTATCATGCTGTACCAGCTGTGTGCTTCCCCATTTTTTTTGTCTTATTTAGTCCCACAACCCCATCAATGTAACTCATGTAATACTGCTCATGTTATTTTTAAAATATATTATTACAGTCACGTTTATAAAATTAAAACAGTTGACACTGTAGGTTTCCTTTAAAAGGAACTGCAAAAATCAGGCAAAATAATATTTGTATATGCATGTCTGTGTGTCCATCGTTTCCCTGCCTACGTCCTGACACCCCACAACCCTACATAGAACAAGCAGTTTGGAAAATGGATGGATGGATGTGTGTGTATTTGTGTGTGTTTCTGTTTGTGAGTGAAAGAGGCAGCTGTTCCCCAGTGATGCCATGTGTCCAGAGGAGTGGACAGAAGACTGGAATGGTGCTGCACATATCTGATCTTTATATAAACACGCGCTGGCCTGACCTACATGTGCTTCCTTAATGACAGAGCTGTTAACACTAGAGATCCTACAAATGCTGCCATACAAGTAACAGGCATGCCAGGTACACATCAGCCAAACATAACGGCACTTATGCACTGCTAACGAATGCTCCCGTTTTATAATTAATACCTGATGTACTTGAGAAAGAAGTTGAGAAACTTAAAAGTTTGTAAGAAAAGAAGAAAAGCTCATTTATGCATAGATTAATGGCACCAACTGATTTAAGGGTACTGATGCGTAACATTGAGAACAGTGATACAGAGGGAGATTAAAATGTGACTTTCCACTTCCGAACACACCTCATTGAATTTGTTTATCATTAATTTATTTTAAAACAGTTTTGATATAAGACCTACAGTAGGGGCCAAAATTGATGCCCAGTCTAGGAAAATTGACATCTTCACCCTTTATTCAAAATGTGTTAAAAATTTTGTGAGCATATTGCGTAGTTGTGCTTGGAGTCAATTGTTTTATTTGTAATAATGCAATGAATTAGACAAAAGTTTTGCCTATATCAGACAAAAAATTATGAACGCATGCAAAAACAAGAGAGAACCAAAAAAATATTAATGACTGATTATGCTTTTTCCTGTCAGCTTTTTGTTTTTCTATATACATTTTATTTTTGCATAGTAAAATAAAACCTGTAGCTGTACTTTGGCTTTTTTTGCCATATAATTTTGTCAGATAAATATTTTAACCATGTTTAGTGTTTTGTTCTTCCCTCATATTTAAAATATCTAAAATATATATAAAATATCTTCCTTATATCTTGATAATTTAATTGAATTTGTAGGGTTATTAAAAACAATTAATATCCCTTCAGGACATAACTTTTGGCCACTACTGTACTTTTGATATTAATGTTTACACACATATATATATACACACACACACACACACACACACACATATATATGATTTTTTTAATTGCCATACTTTCATTTGTATTTTTAATAGTTTTGATGAAATGCAGAAAATAGTCCACGTAAACAATGAGTGTGTGTCCAAACTTTTGACTGATTATGTATATAATTGTACAGAGCTTTTAAAATATTCTCTCCACATAAATGAAATTAATAAAAATTGAGTTAACTTCTGATTCAAACCAACTGCCTCAACCTCCTCTGTTCTATTATGTCCTATTGAACACACATGCCTGCCACTTACAAGGACAGCTGAGGACAGGGATGCAATTCTGTTGCTGTTGATTCAATACAGTCACAAGATCATTTGGTATGAGAATAGGCACTTGATAATGACCCAAGATCTACAACTGGACCAATGCCATGAGCCCAACAGTTGCCACATGGGTATTATATACATCCCTAATCCAAACAAAGACACAAGGATAAGTATGTGTCCTGAGATCCAATGGTCCAAAATAAACAAACTTTGTGAAGGGTCACAAAAATATACTAATTTAAAGATCTAAATTGCATTTTTTGTTTCTGATAAACACGTCAACCACTCAGTTAAAGTCACTGATGGTTGCTGTTTCGGCATTGCTGACATTCTGAGACATCTGAGACTGTCTGGATGCTCAGAATACGAGTTTTGATTCTGATGTTAAAACGTGTGCTAAAGTGTAAAAATCCTCTCTTTTGGTGGTTTAATTTTGCAAAACTGAGAGTCCATTATAAAAAAAAATGTTGTTCCTACTGCAGACACAAAATTAACTTTTAATACATATGCACATCTTTGAGGTCAAGTTTGTGTCCTCCTAAATGTTTATTAAATTCATTTCTAGCATATATGCTCTCAGATAAAAAATACAGTCTCTCTCTTCCAGGAAAATAGAGCGAAAATATTGGTGACCAATCAGATTCAAGGAAATGAGAAACAGATACATTTACAAAATATAAATATGTCTTTTGTTATCTCTGTGGGTAAAAGTAGCTTCTACAAGGGGAAAATATGCAGAGGAAAATATCCCATTCTCCATTTGTCAGAATTGAGAGTATTTTTACTCAGCACGTACATCCGGCCTCAGGGGAGGTACACATGATGGACTGGCCTCTCCTGAGGGTGTGTAAAGCCAAGGAGGAAATGCCTCCCTTTCAACAGGAAACTAGGGTATTTCTTGAGATAATATAACACCCAACACCAAATCTGAGAGAAAAACAAGTTAATTGGTAGTTAGTTAGTCCAGACAAGCAGGGGTGCGTTACTACCATAGTACGATGCATCAGCCAGTCACGACTGTATTCTGAAACCGTATTGTCGCAAAGTTGTTAATGATGTCATGCATTTATTAAACGGCTCTGTGGAATACTTGATTCTGATTGGTCAATCGCGCCACCCAGGTATGATAACAACCGGTAAAAACTGATAACACAAGCTCATCCGGGTAACTTAAGTCGGTGCTTTACACTTGTTAGTGAAGTCGGTGCTTTACACTTGTTAGGAATGGTTTTTCCTCGTGGAAGTTTTGTGTTTAGTGAGCTAATAAAATATTAAAACTCAAATCAATATTTTGTGTACTATTTAATTATGTATTGTGTATTTAATTATGTCATCCGGGTATTGCGGACTTGCTCTCTTGTTTCATACAAACGCAGCTGTGTCATTTTGAGACGAATGTTTTGTACACTATAATGGTTTATAAGATTACAAACAGGTACAAACAGTTTAATCTCAAATCAATATCTCTTATCCCCATAATTATTTATGTGGTGAAATACCGTATAATAAGTGGTATGAGTGGTGGAAATGGCCGAAATTCACTAGGCGGACTCTAGTTTGGAAAGGTGTTTTTTTTTTTTGAGTTACACAGATTAAGAGGTCACAAAAACCTTCTAAATAAAGAAAACTGTAGAATGTTTTGGATGGTTACTGTACATCTCAGTTTAGTGCTTTGAAAATTAACAATTATTAAACATGTAAAGGTAAATCTAGTTGTAAGGCAGTATATATATATATATATATATATATATATATGTTAGTGCTGTCAATCGATTACATTTTTTTTTACTAATTAATCGCACATTTTTTCTAATTTAAAACAATCTTCACACAAACCCATTATAATAAATGTCTGGGGGGGTCATTTGGAACATTTCAAACTTGTGTGGGAAAAGGTTACACAAACGAGGCTTTGTTACAGTAATATTATTTTGAAAAAAATTAGATTTGTCTACATTATTTTCTGAATTCTACAGTTTGTCTTGGGTTAGTTTAATAATATAGCCTAAGCATCATTGATAACCCTGATTAGCTAAGCCCTCTAAAAACACAAAACAAGCAGGGCCGTAACCACCATGCACACTGAGGGGGACAAGTACCGCCCCAATATGTAATGTAACTTTTTTTTAAACAAACGTAATATCACATGCTTTATTAATGTTTTTACTGTAAAGTTGTGCAGTTTAAGGGGGATTTATGGTATTTTTTTTATTATTTATTTGCCTCAATTTGAAATAATTTAAATATATGCATTTATATAAAATGGCAACATTTTATGTAAAATCCACTTTTAAAAAAGATTAAACTTCTCATTTTCATTCATGGTGATAACGTGAAGATGTGCTTTGGTTTAGCGGATGATTGCTGCCATCTACTGGAAAACAAACACTTCTAAAATTAAAATAACACTAATTTTTACCTACAGCCACTATATGGCTACTTAATGTTTTTTTTTTAGATTTATGTTTAGACATTTCTAAAATCATTATTATAACAATAAAAACAACTCTTATCATTTTTGGGGTGCGTGGTGAGATATAAGTAGCTAAACATTTAATATTTGACAACTGTTTACGATAGATGTATTCAACGACCCACAGTAATAATACAGTGATTATTTTTATTTTATTTTACTGTTCATATTTTTTATGGAATTAAGCCATATTTTATTAAAATATGTTATAAGACACATTTTGCATTTTTGACATGTGAATAGTGAATGTGTGCATATTTTAAATAAAATACTATTTGCAAAGAGTTTAGTCTACACAACTATTACCTCACAACTAGGCTACAATTACTTCTATTACCGTTCTTATTATTATTATTTTTTTCCTTTATTCCCTTAAATCCCTTTTAATCCTTATTTTATTTTTCAGGTATCATTACATGTTTAGCCTGTGTTTTCATTGCATTTACAGTTTTGACCAGCATGGGTCGCCATTTGTGTGTGTTTTGTCCATATCTCGCATGTATTTCTGGATTACAGTGTGTTTCTGGATCCGTTACTGTTTTCACTCGATATATAAGGGAAATTCGAGCTCTTTTCGGGCAAGACGGCCGGATCATTTTTAGATGATCATTTATTTATTATTATTATTATTATTTGTAGACCGGATAATTTCAGTTACGTTAACACAGCTTTATCCATTTCAAAGTTTCTGTTATGGCATCTGTTAAAGTAACGGTTTCTATTCAGATTTTCGGTCACAGTTCATCATTCCAGATCATTTACATTAAGCGGTCTGCTTTTAAGTTCTGTGAGGAATAAGACGCGCACCGATGGAGAAGCATTTCCATTGGCTGCAGTCTGCCGGTATTGGCCAATCACAAAAGTCGACATTGCGACCGCGGACTTGGCAACACTGATTGCGCAGCCAATATAACAGAATATCCCGCTACGTTTTTATTATTATATATTACGCTACGTTTATGTGGCTATTATATTGTTGACTATTGAGTGGCTAAAATATATAAATCCTTTTAATTTCCAAAAAAGTAATAAAGAAAATCTAACCTTTTTTTTTTTTGGAACGCCGTCCCCCCTCGAAATTCACTCCCCGGACTCCGTCCCCCCGCGTACCCCCCCATTTCCACCCCTGACCGTATCCCCTTAAAAGTCTGTCTAGTTTGAACTTAACGCTTATCGCAGAATAAACAACAGACTGGATGCACATTATCCCTTACTTAATTAATCCATCTGAGATCAAATTAATGCTAGATTTTTTGCTATAAATTACGGACATGGCATCTGAGGGCTATATCTTTATTTCCAGATTCAATCACAGGCTCGTTCTTACGTACTAGAGCATGAACGCACATTCGCACTCTTCAAAAACGATGCTTTAAATCTCTTGACAAACTAAAAGAATTAAATGATATTTGTATATATTCAAAACAAAATGTTATAGATTGTAAACAAATAGATTGTACTGTCATCTTAAGGATAAAGATGTATTAAGTCCACATGTCATTGAAACTATGCAACCACATGTAGCGAGCCTGTCGCTCCAAACACACAACTTTGCGATGCCGTTTGTGAATGTTCATTGGAACTATGGTTTCGGGAAACACTGACTTGTTGCACTATGCTGATAACGACGGAACTTGCGACCATAGTTGGCTAACGATGCTTTTGGGAAACGCACCCCAGAATGATGTCAGTGCTCTTACAGGAATGCACAGGGCCTAAAATTAACACTGCGACTAAAAAATAGCGTTGACGAGTATATGAAACTGTGTCAGTCACCAGATCGGTAACAATTTTTAAAATTCTAACAATACAATGTTGTGACAACATGAACGTGAACAAACCTGAACGACGCTTTGTACAGCTGACGTGTCAGTGCTGCATCGTCACGAAAGTTTCAGGCTTTCCAAGCAAGAGCTGGAACATGCGAAAGGGAATTCGTTACTCACGCGCTTTGTGGGAAGTTTAAACATCCGAAGCGCGCTCCCTGTCTCAGACAGCGCCGTGAAGTTGAGCTCTCTTTCATGAGTTCCTGCGCTTGAATAGACAAATTCACTCAAAATTAAAAATGCCCCTCTAGGTGAGTATGGTAAACATACAGTCGGCTGCAAACACATAAACGCATGATCCGTGCGTGCATTCGGTGTTAAAGTGACAGCATCCTAATAATCCTGCTATTGTCTGTGTTTTTAATGTTAATCAAACAACAAAGGACAAAGAAAAAAAAAAAAAACACACTGCTCTTGAACTTTAAAAAGATATGAAGACTATGCAGTGTAATTTATTTAATTAGCCTACTTTATTAATTATTTTATTTCTGTACCTGAAAACTATTAGACCTGCCTGAAGAGCACTGTTTATTTCATTTATATAGAGAATTGTGAATGTTCACTTTTGTGTCATGGCTGGTAAAAAATATTTTTGGCCGGTAAATTTTCTTAAGCCATTGGCGGGTGTGGCAAAACGTTAGTTTTAGGACCTGGGAATGCATGATTACCCATTCCCTTTGGACTTTAATTTCTGACCAAATAAAAAAAGAAAGAGTTATAATGTAATTAAAAATTGTGTAAAAGCTGAATACCGCTAATATTTTGCAATTTGTAACATTAAGATGGTGCATTATTATTTTACTTTATAGAAAACACTTTATATCTATTAAAAAAAAAAAAAAACCCAGATACAAAGTCCAAAGATCCCAGGAACTTTTTTTACTGTTGGTATAGCATGACAGAGAGTAATTCATCCACTGCAATGTCAGGTCTCAGCGCTAAGGATTGTTTCTACTGTGGTTCAAATTTTTACTTGCCCTGCCAAAAATTTTCACTGGCCCCACCACAAAAACGTAATAAACAGGCCTAGATATTGTTTTAGTTGTTTTTGATCCATGTAACCTTAATAAATAAGGTTATGACACCAAAAACTCCTAGCCTAACTCATACAAATTTTAAATATTGTTAAAGACAGTCATGTCAAGTCAAGTCACCTTTATTTATATAGCGCTTTTTACAATGCTGATTGTTTCAAAGCAGCTTCACAGTGTTAACAGGAAAATAATGCAACAGAATTTGATTCGGCTGTACAGCCGCTCTGGAGAAAACAGTGATGTTATCCAGCTCATTTCAATTATCATATAGTGACCATGCGGGCAGATAAGTAATTTAGTTGAAAATTTATTTGAATATTTAGTTGAAAATTTTAGTGTCCCAATTTTATTACAGTCAGTAATAAAATAAGAACAAATAATCAAATTACAAGCAATAGCACAAATAAATACAACAGAAAAAACATACAAATGAAGTAAACAGTTCTTTTCAGGTTTTTCATGTAGGTCTAAACTACCAAAAAAAAATGGTAATCAAATGTAAAATATCACTGCATAGTCTTCACTGTATAAATATAAGAATATAATTATTAAAGTAAATATAATTACTTATTAAAGTAATTCAGTCAAGAGCAGTGAGCGATTTTTTTTTCTCTGCCTTTTGTTTGATTAACATTAAAAACAGACAGCAGCAGGAATATTAGGCTGCTATCACTTTAAGAGCTGCACGGTTTCAATACTGTTACGTTCACTTAAGATATGACCGACTATGTTTACGATAATACTCGACAAGACGGGCATTTTGACATACATTTGTGTGAATATGTCCGTTCAAACCAAGTGTGCCACACGAGTCCTGAAAAGTGAAGCCGAAGCGTCTCGATCGCCCCCAGGTGGTTGGTCCCAGTATAGGTCATAAACCCCACCCTCTCCATGTAATGTAATGGGACATAGACAAACTAAACAATCAAATTACACTTCAAATACATTTTTTCCAAAGATGGTGGATTTCTGTCATTTTAAGTAGTTTTTATCACGCTGATGTAAGTTCAAGTGTTCGTTCTTTAAATAAGTTTGGCTTTTAGTAAGTTTATTTGATGTGTGACGTCATGATTGACAGCTGAGATTGACAGCTTCTCTGAGCGAAGTAGTCACTGAGGCACCAATGGACTTTTTCGGGAACTTCAGAAGAAGATTGGAGCTTTAATTTTAATTTCTACACTGTTTATTTCACAAAAAGTTCAGGGGCGTGTGATTGATTAGGCTGATATCGCGGCTCCACTTCGTGCTCACTACTGCGCAGACTCGAGACCCAAGATGATCTGGGCGCGTGCTTTGGATTACTTCCGCGTCTACTTGCACTTGAATATTTAAGTTGGCAAGGCTTAAAAACGCGCAAATTATCAACTTCTGTGTCGATGCAGCACTGGCCTGATTTTGTACACTTTTACTGTATTTCATGCACATTTTTTGTAATTAACTTACAGCATCTCCAAAAAGTATTTAAGTCACACTTCAAAATTCTAAATGTCATTGCATTGGATAATAAAATCCAATCCAAGTGGTGGGTGGCACACTTTTCAAGCAAAACATTTCACACACACACACACACACACACACACACACACACACACACACAAAATAAATAAAAACATAGGTTTTTAAATGATAAAGCTATATAAATGAAGATATAAAAAGTATTTGGACACTTTCTGCAATGAGACTACACAGGCCTATACTTTTTGGCAATGTTGCATATAATAATTGACAAAATGTGTGAAAGTTACATCATCTCATCCACAACATCAGCATCAGTCTGAACAACAGCGTGTGGTTGTCCCTCTTCCAAACCGAATCTGACTCGCGTGTAAGAGTCTGCATATTTTAGCAGCATCACAGCCTATCTATAGCGACATCAACAAGTCTCGACTCCAAAACCCCCCGTACCCCGACTCGCTCCTCAGTGCACCGGTGTCCCATTAACACATCTGACTCCTGAAACGTGGCAGGAATGGCACTAGTATCACACACACAGACATTATTCCCATACTTGTGTTGGGAGGAGCTGGCTGAAGGCACATGAAGTATCAAAACATATCAAACATCGCTGACAGAGTCTGCCAGTCATTCAGCACTGATTTAGAGCAGAAATTCCCTTGTGGGGTGTTTCAAATCTTTTGTTGAATTGCACATAATGTAATATTAATGAAGTGAAAGGTCACTTAAAGAGAGTAAACTTTCATGACGTTTCTTAACACTTAACAAAAATGCATGTTTACACTATTTTAATGTGTCCTTGTTACAGTGTCAGATAACACTTTATTTTAAGGTGATGTAGTTACACATTACTACATGTAGCTACTTACTATAGTAAATAATAACAGTAAGTTATGCATAATTAACTAACTAACCCTAAACCAAACCCTAACTGTAACTCTATAATAAGTATATGTAGTTATTAATATTACTCAGTACTTATTTAAGTAAGTTCAACTATGTCACCTTAAAATAAAGTGTAACCCAGTGTGATTATTCAGTTAAGTACTGAGTAATATCAATGAATGTGCTTTAGGGTTAGAATTAGGGTTTGGTTTAGAGTTAGTTGCATGTAATTATGCATAAGTTACTCTTACAGTAAATGTAACAAGGGCACAGCAAAATAAAGGGTAACACTTTATTTTACAGTGTCCTTGTTACGTATGTAACATGTAGTTATCATAGTAATAACAGTAAATTATGCATAATTACATGCAGCTAAACCTAAACCAAACCCTAAACTTAACCCTATAGTAAGTAAATGTTGTTAATTAATATTGCTTAAATATATAATTAGACTGATGACACCTTAAAATAAAGTGTAAACAAATGCACTTTGTAATAATGTCAAATTAAAAGTTGTACTTGATATTTAATATTAATTAAAAGTTAATATATTTTAAATGTCTGAATTTACAACATCATAAATGTTTAATTGCATATATATTTTTAAAAAACATGACAGAAATTACATAAAGTATATTTTAGTTTACCATAGATGCTTGTCAGTCCGTTCGGGATATTTCAAAAACAATATAAGTCATTATGAAATGACTGCCTATGATCTTGGTTCTTGATGAATCTGATTCTGTAGGAAGGGTCTTGTCCTTAACTCTCACTGTATTTCATCACATGCTGCTATCTTAACTATGGCATGTTGGGCCATGAACTCCACACAGTACCGTGAGACCGATCTTATGACCAGAGCCGCAGCTGTTGCAACCGTGTAAGACTAATACAGGAGGATCTCACACACACACACACACACACACACACATTGGGTTTCCATGTTTTATGGTTACTTTCCATAGACATAATGATTTTTATGCTGTACAAACTATATTCTATCCCCCTACAATAACCCTACTTAAACCTACCCATCACAGAAACAGGACCAAAATGTCCCCACAAGGTCAAAAATTACTGTTATTGCTATCCTTGTGTGGACATTTGGCCCACATAACATAGGGAATACCAGGACACACACACACACACACACACACACACACACACACACACACACGCACACACTTCAATGCTACTCAACATTTCAGTGCCTTTAGCAAGTATGAGGAACATTAAAAGACTCAGGTAAGCTTCATCTGGTCTGCTGTTATCGTTCATTGAGAGTTTCTTCTATTATGAACTTCTAGTAACTTGATTTAGCACAAATGAAAGAAATGTACAGCAGCCAAAAACATTAACAGCACCAAAAGCAGCTTAACTTTCTTAAGGTTTGTGCAAATCCTCCATTCAAGAGCTACGCGTAATACCTAAACGTAATTCATATTTAGCTGTACAAGTTTCCATGTCAATCTGAGAGTCTTGTCATTGTCACTGCCACTCAATGTAACTCAACACAAGTCATCTATTACCTACCTTTATTGAGTATTTCCTTGTGCAGAATCAATTATTCCCTCAGTAACAAACTCTCTCTTTCTCCCCCCTACTCTCAGCCAGCTTATTCTCTGACTGACGCGCACTGACGGGACATTTGCAGTATTATTATGGACTCTGACAGGGGAGGCGGTCAGCAAGCCAATTGGATAAAGCCAGTGGGATGCCCCATATACAGAGGGTAAGAGAGTCTAAATTGGCAGTCTAATACGGACACAAACAGTTTACTATCATAACACAAAAGAATATGGCCTGAGATTTACAATCTACTCAAACAAACAATATCTGAACATATGGTATAGTGAAAAGAAGTTGTAATGAGGTATTTTTTGGACCTCTGAAGCCAAAAATAAGATGGAATGGTGTTTTTAATTTTAGAGAAAATCACAGTTTCACTTTTTTGGTCTGGCAGCTGTTGTCTCAAGCTTAACACCCGAGTTTAAAGTAGCTTTCTGTCCAACAGTGAGGTGTGTCTGCTTGTTTTTTAGGCATCCTGCCCATGTCGAAACCGAGCCGGGGTGATGCCCAAACAACTCAAACAGGTCACAAGATGCTGCCAAAATTCATTAGCCCCTCAGCGTGACATGCAGGTGTATCGACGGGGTCAAAATAGCACTTAAAGCCTCTAGCCAGGCATTTGCGTGTTCACATTGTTGTAATTCTGTTATTGTTTAGTAGGATAATCAGTCTAATGGCTCAGATTGAGGAGGGGGCTTCTCTGGCACAAGGTGAGGTGTCTAGTTCATTAGCGAATGCACCTATCAGCAGAATAGCAGCCAAGAATCCAGAGCAGACAGCTGGCCGTAGACGTCATGTGACACTGATGGACTAACAGACAGGCAGTGTGATCACATGACAAAGCAAGCCAGAGGAAAGAAAAATGTATGTTTGCGTATACTGTCACACAAATTCATATCCTAAGTCTTCGACATTGATTCATCGCTGAAATCCTGTTCAAGATAAGCAAATATAGATCTCACATACTTCCTTTCCTACTCAGATAACCCATTATAAACCTTTGCCATGTCAACAACTTCCCTCTTGAACTTCACCTCCTTTTAAAAATTATTTATAGCTGACAAACTGGAGAGCAGATTAGTTTAAACAATGATTAGTTAGTTCTTTTATCACAATTAAGTCAAAATAGAGGTGAATATTAAATAATTTTAAATAACTGAATAATTTTAAAACTATATTGCCATTTTTGCGCTGACATGAAAAACCGGCAATTAATAAATAATGATTTATTATTTAATATTCATTATGGTTTTCTTGTGTCCTCAGTTTCACGTTTCATTCATTTTTTTATATACCCTTGGCTAAAAAAGCCCAGTCCTTAATGACTTCATCCACCAGGAAGTGACATCATCATCAGCAGGAAAACAACAAACATCAGTAAGCATTAGCTGGAGGAGTTCTGTGATGTTTTGTGATACTAATGGGTTTAATTAATCACATTTACAAAAACATCATTCTATATAATATAATTACAAAAATCTTTATTTAAATGCCTTTATTTAAAATTCATATGAACTAATTAGCTAACTCTCTGTCCCTCAATGAGCAATTGCTAATTTTAGCTCTTTATTTTCTGTTGATTTTCTTGTGATTGTGTAAGTGCAAGTTATAATTAATAACGTTAAGGTGTCTAAGTTGAACCCTCCTTGTGAAAAAGTAGAAGTATTACATTAGCATACTTGTAAAAAGAGTACTTTATTACACAAATTAAGTACTTTAAAAGAATATGCTTAAGTGTGAACTGAATGTATTCAAAATCTGAGAAAGGCACCAAAGCAACTTCTGATCCAGATCTAACACTATATATATATGTGTGTGTGTGTGTGTGTGTGTGTGTGTGTGTGTGTGCGCGTGTTACTGTATACATTAAAATGAGCTAATGAGAGACATTAAACCAAATGTTGTCTTCAAATTCCAGTGTATAAAATAAGTTTGAAAATAAAACCAAGGACAATGTATTGCAGCCACACACTTCAATAACTGCAGATCTCTATATCCAGTTAGACATTACACGGATAATGAGCCAATTAAACACCAATGTCACCCATATGCACTTTAAATCTCATGCGTTAAAAAGGGCTACTAGTGCTTGACAAATTAATGTAAGGCATGCAGGTAAAAAGATTAAATAGCAACAAAATAACACTGGATTTCTGATCCTTTGTATATTAATGAATGGACTGTTATCATGCTGAATAATTTAAACATGCTGTTCCTGAAAAAAAAAAAAACACTTTAGCATACTTAGTATTTATTAAGAAATGTATTTACTTTTTCGTAAACTTAAATATACTTTAATGTCATTTCTATTGAAACTTGTATGTCATGTATCTAAAAATATATGTAATTAAACATTTGAATTGACAAAGTTGTAATTGAGTACATTTAAAATATATGAACTTTAAATGTAATATCAAATAACACACTACAGTTAGAATCATAATCAAGTACTTTACATGTATGTTAGTATGTTAGGTAACACATCAAAGTAAGTGTACTTCTTTAAAGCATGACAAAAGATTATTAAAACATAATGATTTAAAATGTACTTTAAAGTAAAACTTGGTAACACTTTATTTTACAATGTCCTTGTTACACGTGTTACATGTAGTCACTGTATTAATAACATACAACTAAACCTAAACCACACCCTAACCCTATATTAAGTACATGTAGTTTATGACTTAGCACTTAAATGTATCATTACACTGTAATAAGGGGTTACACTTTATTTTAAGGTGTCATTGTTACAGTGTAATTATATATTTAAGTACTGAGTAATATTGATTAACTACATATGTACTTACTATAGGGTTAGTTTTATGTAATTATGCATAATTAATTTACTGTTATTACTATGGTAAGTACATGTAACCTATGTAACAAGGACACTGTAAAATAAAGTGCTACCAAATAAAAAGTAACTTTTGTGTACTTAAGCGTGTTAAAGTGTACTCTTTAAGTGCACTTAAGTGGCCTTTTATTTCATTAATATATTCTTTTAAATCACTTAAAAAAAGAACAATGATTTGAATTATACACTACAAGTGCACATTCAATACAATTAAACGCACTTCTTTTTCTCAAGGGGTATTGTGTCAGCAAACCCACCTGCATCTGAAGAGGGCGTCCAGCTGATCCGGAAGATCCCTCGCAGACACTCACACATGGCAGATGACGAGATACACGCTCACGCTCACTGAACATGCATCACACGCACCACTACTACGGGTCAGACCTTGGGCCGGGTCTCTGCCTGGGTCTGTGAGCAGATCGCTTCCAGAGAGCATGAAGAGGAGACGGTCACTGACTCGGGAAGAGAGGGGAAACAGATTCAGGAGGGGGTCAGGGATCGAGACAGAGAGTGTGAATTCGGCTTTCTTTGTTGGGGGGCATGTTGGTGTCAAAAGTGAACGAGAATGCGGTCATGGGTGGAGAAAAAAGAGATGGATGGACAGGGGCCGACAACAGTGAGACACAGGGCAGAATGCTGCATTAACTGGCACTGAGAGTCAGCAGTTTGCGGCCCCTGACTAAAGCTCCTGCCTTTTGTTCATCCGTGCGGTGGATTTAGTCCCGGCCTTGTTATCGGGCTTAGTGAGAAACAGCTATCAGGGCTTCTGACAGACAGAGCTCAACAGCTCCCACAATATAATTAAAAGAAAAACACATTCCCTCACACGCAGTCACAAACAGGCCCGAACCGGCACAGGCCTCTGCCAGCACTTCCTTAACTGCCATTGATTCCCAGATTGAAAAGGCAAGAGTCTACATCCATGAAAGAGGACCCGTCAAAGGATACATGCGACAATATGCATGATTATGGTTATTTTAAAATGGATAGTTCCAGTCCTGATTGGTCAAAACCGCAGTCATGCAATATAGTAACAGCTATGACACCAAAGATCAACATTTGTTTACATGTCATTGACTAAATCTAGAAGTTTGACTCTTACTACACATGTAGTAATTGTTTAGTAACGCAGTGTGTCCAAAAGGCCAGCGCTGTATTATGTGCGTTTATATTTATAGTATTCCTTTTGAAAAAGTACAAATTAGCATACTTTTACAGATTATTACAGAATTAATACACTTTTAAGTGATTTACCCCATGATTTACTCACCCTCAAGCCATCCTAGGTGTATAAGACTTTCTTCTTTCTGATGAATACAATCAGAGTTTATACAAAAAATGTATAATGTAAAATATCTAGCTTCCGCCAGACCGCCTTCCGTATTCAACGCAAGTGTAACGCCTCTCGCAGTTCAAAACGCTTACACTACGTCCGACGTCATACTGTCAGTTAAGTTTTTTTCGTAAGTTGAAGCTTATGAAAGCTAGATATTTTACTTCATAAAGTTTTAAATATGGATATTTTTCTTACACAAACCCATCGATTCGTTTCAGAAGGCCTTTATTAACCCCCCGGAGCCGTATGGATTACTTTTATAATGGATGGATGCACTTTTTTGGGCTTCAAATTTTGAGCTGCCATTATAAAGCTTGGATTAGCCAGGACATTTTATAATATAACTGATTGTATTCGTCTGAAAGAAGAATGTCATATACACCTAGGATGGCTTGAGGGTGAGTAAATCATGGGCTAATTTTAATTTTTGGGTGAACTATCCCTTTAAGTATTTCATAATCACTTCTATTGTCTTTGAAATATGGTTAAAGTCTACTGCCGAATGTACTGACAAGCATTTATGGTAAACTGGAATATGTTCTGTTGAACTTATATATATTTATATATATTATATATTTAAATATATTTGTACTTTTTGCAATTTAGTTGCAATTTATTAACTAAAATGTAACATCAAATAACACAAGTACAAATCCTCAAGTACTTCACATGCTTTAGTATGTTAGTTAACATATCGAAATGTTCACTTCTTTAATACATGACAAAATATTATTAAAACATAATGTACTTTATATCAAAACTATTAATGAGATTATTACAATGTGCACCTTTTAAAAGTCTTCTTAAGTGTGTATAAATAGTCCTAATAGTAACATAGTATTGTTATTAAACATCATGAGAGTGCTCTTTAAGTACATTTTATTTCATTAATATTATTATCTAAAAGTATTTTTTTAAATATACTTGAAGATTTTAAGTACATTACAAGAGCACATTAGACACAATTATAACACACACACACACACACACACACACACACACACACATATATATATATATATATATAAAATAATACATAATAATACAAAAATGCACATGTGGCTTATTATGAACTCCCACTAAAACACGTTTTGGACAGAAGCAGCCTGAATAATTTAAATTTTTCACGCATTAGCACCACAGAATCCAGGCTTGTGTTTGTAAACATATTTATAATTCATGCTCAGTGAATACCGTCTTAAAAATGCATGACTTCATACAACAACTAAAGCTACATTTTTGAAGTTCAGGCCTCTCAGTAAGACCTTTACATCAGCCTAATTAATACAAAATTAAATGCCAAAAAACTTTATCATTCTATTGTATTGAACTCAAAGCCTCCTAACTACAATAAAAATACTTGATGTATAGCCTACCTCTGTGCAGGACACGAAAACATGATCCCTTTGACCAAAATGTATGCTGTTTAACTGCTCAAATCATAGTTTTGGCGCTATTCTATTAATCCTTAGACAACAATCATACCGAACAGGTATAAAACAGCTTCATAAACGTCTTTTCAACCACGCAGCGTCATTAGTTCTGTCACAATAATTCATAATATCACAGAAGTACTGGGATAAAGGTGTATGGTTCATATATGAACACTGACGTCTAGGGTAGCGATCAAAATAGAGTAAATCATTTTGTAACTTGATGCTTTAAATAAAGATTGTATCAATTACATTGTTACGCCAGTAGGTGATTCGTTCAAAAACGCTGATTCATCCATTAATGAAACAAGTGAAATCTTTATGAGCGAGTCATTGAATCATTCATTCAAACTGATTTTTCAAAAAAGTATTTATTCAAATTAATTAAACATTTTTAAATAGACTGCAGCAATTAACATTTTGCCAGAACCTCTAATGAATTACATGCTATTTTGTTCAGTTGTCTAAAATTGTACTTATTCTCAATTTATCCAGAATCATGCAGCTCTACAGACAATGCAATCATTTATTTAACAGGACATTTATTTACAGTGGCAATGGCACAGAGAGATACAAAAAGTTAAATGTTCTTTACAAACCCTATGCACAATAGCTGTTTTGTATTACAATATGATAAAAGATCATTCTCTTACATTAAATATCATGTTCTTCTTCTATGCACAATCAAAAGTTTATCCCAAATACATATTTGCTATAAACAACTGCTTCCATGTCTTCATAAAAGCTGACTTCCTGTCCATTCTCAGTGGGTGTCCTGAAATGAAAGATTAGAGAGGATTATGAAGGCAGACAAAATGTAACTTTGATTAATTATGAACAAGAAACAAATGAAAAATAATGATGAAATATATCTGACACATCTGACAAAAGTGTACACGTCAATTTAGACCGCCGATTTAGATTAAAATCTCCTGTAGTGTCATTTTGAGGGTGTACAACCACATCACACCTCCACCCATCTTCCCATGGGTGCTACACACACCCACTCTCTGTAGAATACACACACACACACACACACACACACACACACACACACACACACAATTGTGCTGTAGAGGCGACCCCAGCGGCAGAGTTTGAGCCTATAGTAAGCAGGCGCTCTGCAAGGTTTGGGGAGCTGCTCTGGATTGCTGTCTGCACCCTCGTCACCACACCGGCCCACTGACAGGACCGGATGGTAATTGAAGTGCAAGAGGCATCACATTCACACAGACAGAAAGCTACAGTCTCCAAATCAAATACTGCAGATGTTGAAATGCTTGAGAACCCAAAGGTTGTAGATTGATTTGTTAGCTAGCAGTATTGTGTACTTTTTTAAGTAAAGCACTTAAACTCTGGTTACTCCAAAAGAATCGTTCCTGTAGTCAAATGTACCATTAGTCACTTCAAAATAATGTGTCAGCTATATATGAATAATGTCAGCATGAAGCACATGTACACATTAAATCATAAACATGTCCATAATTATACACTACCTATCAAAATATATTTTGAAAGAAGTATCTTATGTTCTCCAGGGCTGCGTTAATTTGATGAAAAATACAGTAAAAACAGTAATAAATATTACGAAATATTATTACACTTTCAAATAACTGTTTTCTATTTGATTATATGTTAAAATAGTGGAAATAGTGATATTTTTTCAGGACTATAGAGAAAGAAACCTTTTGTAACATTATAAATGTCTTTACTCTCACTTTTGACCAATTTAATCCATCCTTGTAAAATAAAAGTATTAATTTCTTAAATGTATACTTAAAGGTGGATCTATTATGAGGATCTATTGACAGAAATGCAATATAATATACAGTGGGGAGAACAAGTATTTGATACACTGCCGATTTTGCAGGTTTGCCCACTTACAAAGCATGTAGAAGTCTGTAATTTTTATCATAGGTACACTTCAACTGTGAGAGACGGAATCTAAAACAAAAATCCAGAAAATCACATTGTATGATTTTTAAATAATTAATTTGCATTTTATTGCATGACATAAGTATTTGATCACCTACCAACCAGTAAGAATTCCGGCTCTCACAGACCTGTTAGTTTTTCTTTAAGAAGCCCTCCTGTTCTCCACTCATTACCTGTATTAACTGCACCTGTTTGAACTCGTTACCTGTATAAAAGACACCTGTCCACACACTCAATCAAACAGACTCCAACCTCTCCACAATGGCCAAGACCAGAGAGCTGTGTAAGGACATCAGGGATAAAATTGTAGACCTGCACAAGGCTGGGATGGGCTACAGGACAATAGGCAAGCAGCTTGGTGAGAAGGGAACAACTGTTGGCGCAATTATTAGAAAATGGAAGAAGTTCAAGATGACGTCAATCTCCCTCGGTCTGGGGCACCATGCAAGATCTCACCTCGTGGGGCATCAATGATCATGAGGAAGGTGAGGGATCAGCCCAGAACTACACGGCAGGACCTGGTCAATGACCTGAAGAGAGCTGGGACCACAGTCTCAAAGAAAACCATTAGTAACACACTACGCCGTCATGGATTAAAATCCTGCAGCGCACGCAAGGTCCCCCTGCTCAAGCCAGCGCATGTCCAGGCCCGTCTGAAGTTTGCCAATGACCATCTGGATGATCCAGAGGAGGAATGGGAGAAGGTCATGTGGTCTGATGAGACAAAAATAGAGCTTTTTGGTCTAAACTCCACTCGCCGTGTTTGGAGGAAGAAGAAGGATGAGTACAACCCCAAGAACACCATCCCAACCGTGAAGCATGGAGGTGGAAACATCATTCTTTGGGGATGCTTTTCTGCAAAGGGGACAGGACGACTGCACCGTATTGAGGGGAGGATGGATGGGGCCATGTATCGCGAGATCTTGGCCAACAACCTCCTTCCCTCAGTAAGAGCATTGAAGATGGGTCGTGGCTGGGTCTTCCAGCATGACAACGACCCGAAACACACAGCCAGGGCAACTAAGGAGTGGCTCCGTAAGAAACATCTCAAGGTCCTGGAGTGGCCTAGCCAGTCTCCAGACCTGAACCCAATAGAAAATCTTTGGAGGGAGCTGAAAGTCCGTATTGGCCAGCGACAGCCCCGAAACCTGAAGGATCTGGAGAAGGTCTGTATGGAGGAGTGGGCCAAAATCCCTGCTGCAGTGTGTGCAAACCTGGTCAAGAACTACAGGAAACGTATGATCTCTGTAATTGCAAACAAAGGTTTCTGTACCAAATATTAAGTTCTGCTTTTCTCAAATACTTGTATCAATGTATCAAATACTTATGTCATGCAATAAAATGCAAATTAATTACTTAAAAATCATACAATGTGATTTTCTGGATTTTTGTTTTAGATTCCGTCTCTCACAGTTGAAGAGTACCTATGATAAAAATTACAGACTTCTACATGCTTTGTAAGTGGGCAAACCTGCAAAATCGGCAGTGTATCAAATACTTGTTCTCCCCACTGTACATAACTATGTTTTCAGTGGTGTATAAAGACCTTACATAATGAACCGTTATGTTTTTATTACCTTAGAATGAGGCATTTCTATCTGCACACACCGCGGGTGCCCTTACAGTGAAGTCACCATTTTGCGCCGTCATGTTTCTACAGTAGCCCTAAACGGACAAACTGCTCTACAGAGCGCTAGTCACTCACTGCTGTCTCTGACGACGACATCTTTGTCCTGTGTCGGCCACCGTAGCTTTTCTATGTGCTTCGAAAGGGAGGGGTGAGCGGTGGACTGAGCCGTTGGTTGCAATTCGCAACCTCATTACTGAATGCCACTAAAATTTACATACTGAACCTTTAAAGGCACAGTATGTAAGTTTTTGCTGCCAGAAATCACATTTTCGAAACATTAACAAAGGCGAAGCTTAATGAGGCTATGAAGAAGAGTGGAACGATGGGAGATGTTGTTTTTACCATCCAGAGATATATGGAATTCACGAATCGTGTTCACGGATGAGGTAATGAGTTAGTTTTTGTATTAACTGTACGTTTGCTTACACTATTTTATGTCATCATAATGAATTAGCTGCAAGGAACGTGAAATGTAATGCTATGTTAGCCTGTTACTGATATGTGACTATTTGTCAAATTATTTGGTGGGTTAATGCTGCGCAGTTGTAAGTTTTAAAACAATCATACTAAAAGTACATTTGAACAAACCCACAGTATTTGCAACTAATGGGTAAATATTTTTGAGCAACACATATTTGTCGCGATGCTGTCTCCATCTCGAAAATGGCACACCGATATTGATCCTTGTTTTATTTCTCCGTGTAACAAGGTTAAGGGATCAGGGAAGAAGGAGGCTTTTTTTGGATTTTCTGTACTCGCCAATGAATAATCGTGATCCATGATGACTGAACGACACAACAGCTGCGTGCTAGATGCTGTATAACCACCGTCCGCATTTGTCGCCATGGTTTCTACAAGCGGAAAACAAGGATAGCGAGGATATTACGTCATTGATAGGCGATAATGACAAAGGGACGAGCCATTATTTAAAATTGGAATTTCTCTGGATTTACAAATCCTTGGGAACTTTGGGGATAATGTAAGTACACAACTGCATGAAATATATCACACTGTGCAAGTGGTTTTTGGATATTTTATTGCAAAAATCTACATATTGTGCCTTTAAAAACTGTAAAATGTTTCTTGAGCAGCAAATCAGTATATTAGAATGATTTCTGAAGGATCATGTGACACTGAAGACTGGAGTAATGATGCTGAAAACTCAGCTTTGACTTCACTAGATAAATTACATTTGAAATTTTATTCAAATAGAAAACAGTCCGTTTAAATTATGATAATATTTCACAATATTACTGCTTTCACTGTATTTTTCATCAAATAAATGCAGCCTTGGTGAGCAGAAGAGACGTCTGTCAAAAACATAAAGAAAATCTTAATTATTCCAAACTTTTGACTGGTAGTGTATGTGTAAATATACAGATCCACAATGGTCTGGAATTTGAATTTGGTCTGAATTTATTCCCCAAATAATCCCATAGAAGTCCCTTGTTGCTTTATTGAACTGGACCGTGGGTACAGCTAAATAAAAATTAGTCGACTCTATGATCTTTAAGACCTTATGGAGGTCCAAAAGTTTCAATGATTAAATGTAGACAGAGCCAAGAAGATCAAAACAGAGATTTTACAGACGATTTAAAGAGGAGGGTGATGTGTATAAACACAGGACATCCTTGCAGTGACCCTCAGCGTCCATGGCAGTGTCCAGTCAAAGACACACCCTGACAGACCACGTACATCAGCAGGGCTGGCTAGTGATCGGCAGAAACAGCTTGGGTCCAGTTACGGGCATAGAATTATATATTCAGTAGCCTTAATATGGACGGCTTATAATGACGGCTGTTGATGCTTACATATTCTTAATTCTGTGCAATGCAGACTGGGAGCTCAAATAATTACATTTAGGTACCCTTGTGAAAAAGAAGTATACTTTAGCATAAAGTGCACTTTTATTTTTTTTTACTAAGTGTACGGTTCAAATACACTTTAGTGGCCTTTTATTTCATTAATATTGTATTATCTGCAAGTAGCTTTTTATTTGAAGTGCACTATACATGCACATTCAATACGATTAAGTGCACTTCTTTTTCACAAGGGTACTCTGAAAAGAGTGGGATATAGAACATTAAAATAAGTTACATTCAAACAAAACAGTAAATATGTAAAAAAAAAAAAAAAAAATACTGTTTTTGTTCACTAAACCTTTTAACTATACATTTATCAAGCACTAAAAACTAGAATCTAATTTAGAATTCCATCGTATTGTTAATAGAACCTTTAAGAAATTAGAATCCTTAAAGTCAAATGAAATGGAAGTTGCGATGTTATTTCTTCTCTATTGTGACGTATATTCGAAATAAGGCGACTTATTGAATGAGAAAAATAAGGCGGTACTTGATTGGAACGTTGTGGTTTGCTATTGGTCGATCTCACGTGAGTGACAGGCTGTCCCTCGCCAGTAGACACGTCATCGGAGAAAAGAAGAGAGATGTCACTGCATAAAAGTGACATAAGGGGAACTTATTCGAATTGTGATAATGTGCACAGATAAATCATTGTCGATAATAATAAGTAACTGCAATATTCAATAAAAACAAGAGTTGTCTATTTTGATTTCATGCTGACTTAAACGCTATTTATAACGACTGAAGGAGCCAGATTTGTGGATTATATACTGCCCTGCCCTCTGGTGTAAAGTTATATGCCAGACAAAAGAAGATTTTTAAACTCGAATTAACTGTATTTTTTCGAACATTAGTAAAAGAGGCAGAACTATTTAGCGTTATAATAACATACTAGCAATAAAACACGCAAAATTAATTATGCGTGTTGTATTATAGCTACTGAAAAACAACTTAAAACCAACAAGTGTCTAATGGCCATTCACTTCAGCGTCGGTGTAATTAATAATGGTAATAATGGTAAGTATAATAATGGTTTAACTCTCTCAAATCCCGTATGGTCAGAACAAACGCGACTTTACATTCAATTTTCATTGTGAGTGGTTGGAAAAAAACCTAAAATATAATAAGCAACACCCACCAACTGCTCTCAGAATAATTGAGATGAGTCTTAACACTCATATAGTATCTCATATATTATATAGATGTGTGAACCATTGTGTAATTTACATTATTTCCCATGTTTTAAGTTTGCATTTCTTTCAAATAATTCAAACTTTCCAGTTTCTCGGTCAAATCGGCAGGGCTGGACATATGATAGACAATTATGAATGACCTTGGAGGCGTCGATACCCAATGCTGGGATAAAACAGCGATTATATAAATGATCTCTTATTGTATGTTCAGAGAACACTCACCGCCATCTTCAGCTCCTTCTTGCGCTCCACCTCCACACACAATCACATCTTTTCCAACAGTATTCCGACAAGTCCCTCCCTTGATTCATCACTCTTTGCTATGGTTGGTAAGGCTCTATGAACGACATCTTAACGGTCCAATCGCAGACTACACATAACTCATATTAGCCAATCGTATACAAGGAGGCGTGGTCTACTGTAATACTGGTGGTAGAAAATAACGCACAGAACACGGACAGTGTCCATTAGACATTTCCATTTAAGGAAATGCAGCCAATTTTAAAAATAGATACAATAAATAAATGATTGGAACTAGTGTTGACAAATAAATAGTGCCTAAGTTTCTGTAAAAAACTAACATTTAAAAAGATGTGAAATAGAATTGATTAGAATGTGTGCATGAAGTGCACATGAACACTTCAATATAATTAAAATATGATAAAAATTACATTGTCAATATATGAAATGACACATTTGTGAGTTATGAAGGCACAAAGTTGCAATCAGAATAATGAACATACCATGATGAACATTTTACATTGCATACGTAGAGAAAAATAATAGAACAAAAAGGTGGTGTACTTATGATTTGACATTTCATGGCATTCATATTACACCTGTCCCAAACCATTTGAAATAACTTGTGCCTTTATAAATGCATTGTTTGAAGGAAGTTCACTGCATTATCCCAATCACTGTTTCCAGCAGCATCCATAATTATTTTCAGCATCAGACAAAAGAATCCCATACAAGTTTTTGAGGCCATATGCTACTACAATAACGTTGCAATATTAATCAAATTCCACATTTAAACAGTGTCAAATGACTAGAAAATAGAGTTGCATTGTGTCAAGTGTTATACTTGTTGTTTATTAAAACCAGTTTACAACTTAAAACATTACTCTCAAAGAAAGAAAAAAAAATCTTAAATGTAAAATGAACTGAATTTTTAAATTTAAATGAAGACTACTTAAGATGTATAGGACAGCACACAGCAATTATGAATTCACTTTAGAAAGAGAAACCAGCTATGAACGATATTTTGAATGATGATAAAATGATTCTTCCTGAGACACTACAGGTTCAACATGTTAAAAATGATCAACAGGAAGGCATTTCTGTTAAGAGGTATTGCATGTCATTTAAAAAGACATTTTGTGCAAAATACATGCAAAAAGTATTTCTATTGTTATCGAAAAAATGTCCTCTTGTTTAGTGCACTTTTATGAGTGCAAAAGTAGCCAATGGCAAGATGGTAATAGGAGCAGGTATTTTAGAGCCCAAAAATGGAGCATAGATCTATGCTGTACATGTCCCGAATACCATACTCCAAATGCCATTCGCAGTGTTTGGCACAGCATTCAACAGCGCCTCCTGCAGTATGAAGGCCACAGCACAGACACAGCCTCGGCTAGCACATGACTTTACGGTCGGTTCTGTGGTTAATGTCAGTGCTGTACGGAGAGTCCCAGTCTCTCTCAAACACTGCCTGTAACTGCTCCTGCACTGTAGAGGCTGTGGACTGAGCTGAAGTCTGGTTCACCACTAATGCAGAACCAGCTGTGTTCACAAAGTAGTCACCTGACCAGTTAGAGGTACCTGGAAAGTATGGAAGCAAAATATCAGTAAAGCAACAAGAAAATATTCAGTCCTACTTTATATTGAATATGTTTAACTACGTACTAACATTTAAATTAATCATTTGATACAATGCACTTATTGTGTACATAAATGTTTTTTTTACATTGCACTTTATATATTTATACCTGCATGTAATTACAGCTGTAATTAATTTCTGTAATTACATCTATAATTGCACTGTATACCCTTCCCTTATATTGACAAAAGACAAAAGATAAGGACAAAAAAAGTGCATCCATCCTTCATAAATGTGCTCCACACGGCTCCGGGGGGTTAATAAAGGCCTTCTGAAGTGAATCAATAGGGTTTGGTAAGAAAATTTTAATTTAAAACTTTATAAAGTTAAACATCTAGCTTCCGCCAGATCGCCTTCCATATTCATCTTACGGAAAAAGCGTAACTGGCGCGACGTATCACTAGGACGTACATTACACTTTTTGCATAAGTTGAATACGGAAGGCGGTCTGGCGGAAACTAGATATTTTACTTTATAAAATTTTAAATATGGATATTTTTCTTACACAAACCCATCGATTCACTTCAGAAGGCCTCTATTAAAGCCCGGAGCCGTGTGGAGTACATTTATGATGGATGGATGCACTTTTTGGAGCTTCAAACTCGTGAGCCCTGTTCACTGCCATTATAAAGCTTGGAAGAGCCAGGATATTGTGTTCATCAGAGAGAAGGAAGTCATATACACCTAGGATGTCTTGAGGGTGAGTAAATCATGGGGTAATTTTCATTTTAAACTGAACTAATCCTTTAACCCACCCTTACCCTTAAACCTAACCGTACCCATATCTCACCCCAGTAGCAGTAAAAGCATTTTGCAATACAACGTGAACACAATAAGTACATTGTACCTACAACTTGTTTTTTTGATGCAAGTAGGCTACAAAGTTACATATCATAAAGGAAAATGAATTAAGAATTTAAAATTGTAAAAACAAAAAATAAGAGAAAAACGAGGCATACCTATATAAGCAACCTTATCTGTGACCATGTACTTGTTATGGTTGACTCTGGCAAAGGGAATTTTTTTCTGTCGAGGGTTGGACGGCACAGTAAAAATTTTCTGTGAGGGGGGAAAAATAGTTTGTATTAGCTTATTGCAGTCATAGACTACTGTTTTTCAAGAAATTAATACTTTTAATGGAACTTTTCGTTCCATTGACTTCCATTCATACACATGCAAACGCGGGACACAGAAAACACATGCTCAAGCAAAGAAGTTCTGCATTTCACTGCGTTCCAAAGTTCATGTTTGGTGTGACCAATAGAAGACTGACGAGCCACAGCATGACCTTTCATCTGAATCAAAAGAACTCAAACTTTAAATCTGCAGGACTGCAGTGTTACAGTAAATGTCATATATTTACTTTATGATGTATTATTTGTTGAATTATGCTTTTAAAAAAGACGCAGCAGAATGTGACGTCATTTTGCGACCGTTGCCGTGTCCGTAGAAATTAGGTGTGCTCAAAGTCGTGTGACTGCGGCATTATTCAGAAAGGATGCATTTAATTGATCAAAAGTGACAGTAAGGACTTTTCACACAAAAAAAGGTAGCACTTTATTTGACAGTCCTGCAACTTGCATAATTGCAATGCAACACAAGGTATGGCTTCTGAAGTTACATACAGACTACACAGCTTGTCAAACACTGAACGAGCAGTCCTGATGGCACTCACCACTTGAACGTCCAGCTTGCTCTTGTCCTGTAAGGAAGCGAGCGAGCGGAGGAAGGGGAACATGATTGGGTTGGTGCTGTCCCAACAACTGATCAGCAGACGCACACGAACCTTGTGCTCATAAGCCACGCGCCGCAGCTGGGTATCAATATCCGTCCAGAACCTGTGGGAAAATCAGGGGGAGCCAGGGTTAAATTTGATGGGCATTACAGAGGTTTACTTTGAAAGTTAGGAATGTTCAACAGTCAGACAACTCCATGCAGACTGAGACCATTTCGCTGCTGTTCCTTTAAGACTACTGGGTCCTTAATGCTTCACTCTGACTGGGAGAACTAAGATGCGAAACATAGAAAAAGCATTGTTTCAGCAGGATTATCATTCACTAAAAGCTTTGTTGTGTGTGTTTGTCATTTTTATAAGCTTTTTTAAAAATATGTCTATATAGTTTTTATTAATTTTATTTCTGTTTTAGTTGATGTACTAAATGACATGAGCTAAATGAAAACAGGAAACTAGCTGAAATAAAATAAGTATGTTTTTCTTATTTTATTTAAAGGAAATCTCTTGTTATGGTCTTAGTTTTGTTATAATAATAACCCTGGTTTAAGTTGAAGTACTAAAATAAATTAAATAAAAAATAAACTAAAACCAAAAACGTAATAAAAACTATATAGACATATTTAAACAAAACATGTCAAAAATGTCAATAACAACAAAATGACTAAAACTTCAACTAAAATTAAAAAAAAAAAATATTAAATTAAATTAACAAAAACTATAATGGTATATCAGTGATACTGGAATAACACTGTTGCAGTTTATGTGTTTTTTAGATGCAAGAAAAATTTGGATTGGGGAGGAAGTTGAGCTCCCTCATGATATGAACCCTAGAATTACTGATTCAAAAAGCATATGATATGCACATTTCATAATGAAGATGTGTGCTTTTAGGCTGGTTGGTTATGAAACATAAAGAGGAAGTGGAGAATATTTCACAGACCTCTTGTGGCTGGAGAACTCCATAGTGGGAAGATAGTTCATCACAGCGATGTAGACAAAGTGCTGGGCATCAGCGATCACACTGAGGATAGACTGCAGGTCTGAAGTCCTGCCCTCAGCGCACAATGAAGGAGGAGAGCTCTGTGTGACGAGAAGAACAGACGGGTCTTTTAACTTCCTCTATCTTGACCCATTAATGTAAAAAAAAAACTGCAGTCAGCAGAGTAAACAACACCAGAACAAGGAACAATATCAGCCACAAAAATTCCAATGACAGTTTTACATTCATCTTTGTCTTTGCTTTATTCCCTTTCATGGTTAAGGTGAATTTATTCAGTGTGTCAGTTCTCTCTTACTGATAGATAGACACTAGCATCGGTCCCGTTAAGTGTCAGCTGCATCGGTGTGTCCTTATTGTACAGGGTGGAGTAGTTGCTGGGCCAGTGTGCAGGAACAGTCTTGGTCTGATTCAGGAACCAATAAGCCTCGAAGATCTTCCCAAGGTCCTCAGCGAGACAGCTGCAGTCATACACAACTGCACCCAGCTCCTTCACCTGAGCAGAGTGAACATATAAAATACATACAACATATAAGATCATGAAGATGTGAAATGTGGACTATTGGTGCTATTTCTGTAAATTCTCTAAAGACTTATCGCTTAAAAAAAAAAAGGTACTAGCCCAAGTGTAGTAGTCTCCTCCTGTATTAAAATGTTGTTATACACTACCATTCAAAAGTTTCATGTTTTTTAAAGATATCTTTTGCTCACCAATGCCACATTTATTTAATCAAAAATACAGTAAAAACAGTAATATTGTGAAATATTATTACAATTTAAAATAGCTGTTTTCTATTTGAATATATTATAAAACGTAATTTATTCCTGTGATCAAAGCTGAATTTTCAGCAATATTACTCCAGTCTTCAGTGTCACATGATCCTTCAGAAATCATTCCAATATGATGATTTGCTGCTCAAAAAACACTTATTAATATCAATACTGAAAACAGTTTTGCTGCTTAATATTTTTGTGGAAACCATTTGTTTAGGATTCTTTGATCTTAAAAGAACAGCATTTGTTTAAAATAGAAATCTTTTGTAACATTAAATGTTTTTACTGTCACTTTTGATAAATTTAATGCACCCTTGCTGAATAAAAAATATAATTTTTGCTGTATGAGTCATGTATGAGTAGGCGAGGAAGCAAAAATACCCAAACACTGATATCAAACCATGTGGCATTTAAAGGTTATAGGCAGCGATCCATGAAAAACTGATCAAAAATATGACTGACCTGTGTTAGTGACCTCCAGTCCATATTTGCACTCCCCATGTAAATGTGCTTTTTATCCACGATCCAGAATTTAGTATGCAGAACACCTGTCGTCAGCTCTCGCATATTCACCATCCGCACATCAGCTCCTGTGGAAATTAAGACATTTATACAATACAGTATTCTGAGGGTTCTTCTTGTTAAATACCTCAATGTTACACTGACTTACCAGAAGCGATCAGGAAACTAATGTCATCCAGAGGTTTTGTCTCTGACGGTTTATCGACTGCAATTCGGACAGACACTTTCCCCGAGAGCTGTCCCAATTCTTGCAGGATCTGCTCACCCTAAGACCAACAGATCACTTGGGTAAAGGCCATGACACACCATAAAATAACTAGCGGCGATGAAAGCGGTGATGAAAGCGCCAAAAAGCTGCGCTTGAACACATCAAAAGGACTACAGGCAACTATCAACTAGCATGTGCGTTCTGCGTCTGTGTGTAAGGAAATAACTGTCTAGATCAGCAGGTATCAATATATATTTCTCATTCGAAAAGATAAACTGAAAAGAGGACTGCAGGTATACAAACCATAAACAATGCAGCACTTGCTTACCATTTTGAACATCAATTATGCTAATCACTTTCTTTATTCCAGGCGGCTCATGTTGTTATGAAAATATTTGCGCATATGAATACTCAGGTGGGATGACATAAAATTAGAAAAGCCTTCTGTCTTTGCCATCTTTACTTCTTTTCTCGCTTTTATCACTTTTGCTTTTATTCTCGCGCACGGACTCGTCCGCTAAGCTGAACAGCCAATCAGAGTTCTCTTTCTCAAAGCGATTCAACTCAGTCGGCCAAAATACCCCCGACGGGATCCAACTAGTGCTGACGGTACTGAACACACCGCAAAAACTGGGCCAGCCGACGCTCAATGACAGCCCGGCCGATCTTCGGCTTGGTGTATCAGGGCCTTAAGACGCAAACAAAGCCTATTATTCAGTGAGAATTCAGTAAACTTCACATCCAAACCTGATTAGCTGTGGCCTCGTGTGTGTGTGTGTCGCTATTGGTGAGAGTCCAGTAGAAGGAGGCGATGTCCAGACTGGTTTGAGCGCCAGATATAAGGTTGAGCCAGGTCTCATATATGGACTGGTGAGTGGTAGAGGAGTTAAACACCAGGCCCTCAGGAATACTCTCCACTAAAGCAATCCTGTAGATGACACATATAAACTATAGTTAGCAAACAAAGCCACAGATGCAGACTTCACTGAAAGCGCAGATGTGAAACTGTGTGCTACGGTTAACCTAATATACCAGTGGACCACTAAAACACTCCAAAACATGAAGGCAGGTGTGACAGTGCAACAAATAAAATAAAGACATGTTTGAGACAGATCTACCTGCAGGGATCAGTACAGGTTTCTCTGATCAGAAGATGCTGTCCAACCCGCTGTCCAGATGATTTTGAGGAGGAGGATGTTGCCATCGGAACAAGCAGGGTTTGGAGTGACAGGAGTATCAACAAGACTGTGGTTAAACAGGTGAGGATGATCAGACACCTGTAATACTAAACACAGACATGGGATATGTTCAAAACGCCTGGGCAATGATAGAGATATGAGGCATAATGCAGTTAAATTACCATTTTTAACAAATCAAACAGGACCCCAAAGTGGTTTATTCATATGATGACCATTTGTACATTATCCTGCCGATTAGACACATTGTTACCAAATAAACGGACATGTAATATTCATTTGAAGTGAAATTATTTTATCAACGTGAGAAGAAAAAGCAATGGAGTGAAATATATGATACAATGTAACCAGTAGTTATACACAATAATATTACAGATTTAATTTATCAATATCAGTTGATATTGGAGATATATCCCTCCTAAGCTTTTCAAACATTGGCTATTTTCCCTGAAGTAGAAACAATAAAAATATGCACATCTTTTAGTTTTTTATGTGTAAATTTCTCTCTTTCACTATCATTTGTATAATATGCAAAATTACTGTACTACAGCAAACATCTTTTGCACTCTGGATGTTTTATAGTCTTACCCCTTTATTTCTGTGTGTGTTTGTTCAACATTGTTATATTGATTTTATTCAACACATTTTAGAAAAAAAATGCTCGGCACTAGGGTCTTTTCCATCCATTTTATCAGCTAACTTTGACCATGAACACCAAAACTGTGACTTTTTTTATGGCCACTTAAATTCATGAGGTGAAGTCCAGTTTTTTGTTCGTTCAGATTGTATATCTAAAAAAAGCCACCAAGTTTTGAACCACTCAGACTGAGGAAACAATTTTCCTATTAAAAAAAACGAAACGAATGCCAAAAATGAACAAAAAGCAATTTCTAAGGCCCGTTCACACCAAGAACGAGAACTATAATGATAACTATATTAGCGTCCACACCAGCGGACGATATAATTCTGTTTATTCTAAGCGCAGTTTATGCCGTCTGTCTCTTTAAATGCTCGAGCTCTTAAAAGCAGGGTTGATTCTGATTGGCTGCCAATGTTCATTAGCTGGAAAAAATCGTTCTGAAAGTGATTCCAACGATATTGTTCCTCTCTGCTGTTATTGTTATACTTGTTGTGTGGACTCTGCTATTCTATCATATTTAGAACTTTTTTTTTTATTGTTACAATTATAGTTCTTGGTGTCAACGGGGCTTTAGGGTTAATTGTGCATGATCATTTCATATTTTTACACGTAGATTATCTTTGCCATCATCTAAAGCTCACTTAAAGTTTATGTGTAAAAACACTAATTTCATGTCAAATCCAAATTTCAAACCAATTTTTCAGCTCAAATTTTTGATTTTGTTAATATTTTTCCTGGTGAAAGAAATACATAAATGAAGAAGAAAGCCAAAATATTAAATGTCATGAATGTATATTTACTGAGTAATCCACTATTTTGTAGAGGAGGGTCAATATGACAATTTTCACCTGAGATTTGGAGCCAAATTACAGGGGGTAAAAATGACTTTAGAAAGATGGCACCATTAATTATTATCATAATTAATTGTATCATTATAGCATATAATTATCATTAATTATTCAATTTTATCAAAATCATTTTTTAGCTGGGGACCTCTGGTTGCGTTGACACGGAATGACCCAATAAAGTAACAACACTAATAAACGTAAATCTTACAAATTTTTCATACTTAAATGTTGTGACACCCAACTTCACTTGTAGCATTTAAAACAAAAACAAAACTTTATTTTGCGTGACCAATCAGCATAGATTGATTTGTTTGATACCTTTTGTGAGCCTTGATGTGCTTCTCTGCTTAGCTCCACGTCAACAACCTGGAGCAAAACGTGAAAAACAAAGGAATTGTAGTTAATCAAACAAATTTGCACATAAATTTGTAAATTACAATCAATAGATAACGCTTAAAAGTAAAAATTTAAGCAGTGTGGAATTTAAAAAAAAAAAACATTTAAATGAAGACATAAATAATCATGGAATGTATAATCTACCTTTTCGTATGGTATATCGGACTTCATTGCGTCTATAGGTTCACCAGCACATTAGGAGGAAATACAAATCCTAAAAAATACAAGATGAGTCAGTCTTGCTCTGGGGAATCGGTGCTCATGTAAGCATGTAGACCGGGTTGTGTACGTGTTTGTGCACGTCTGAGTATGTCGCCATTCACTGCTCCCTCCTGTTCCGAGCACTTCTATAGGCACAAGCCTTTTGCCAATTCATTATACAGAAAGAGCCAGACGTCAGCATTAGTGGCTACAGACTGAACAGCCAGGTGACTGACGCATGAGCAATCTTGATGAGCTTGGCAAATCTTTCACACGCAGCTGGCATTCTGGGATATCATCTGACTTAAAAGTGGAAGTGTTTTTGAAGATGTAGGGAAAATTAAGAAATGCAGATGCTGTGCAGGTTATGGGAGTCATGAGCACAGGGTCATGTGACTGGCTGATAGTAACGTGATCTAGTGTGGTGTTTTCTGTTGTAGTTTGAGTAATCTTCTTGACAGGAGGAAATGCAAGAAAAAATGTCTGTAGTTTCATTTAACACACTCATAGTTACACATTACTTTTGAACTGCTGTATTAATCAATTTTCGCAGTCTGTTTTAATGGTTAACTGTATAAAACCTACTGTATATACGAATTCTGAAGGCCCGAACATGATTAAAACTTTGCTGAAAAACGGTTTTACACCATTTTCTACATTCCTTCAGTCTTCTGATTGATACTTTTTCTAGCAAGTAAAAGGACTTTTAGTATAATTGTAAAACTGTCCTCCTTCAGGTCGTGGTTCATGTCTTTTTGCTGTGAAAACTTACGATTTTTATATTTTTGTATTGTTATTAACATTTTAAAATTAACATTTTCTAGACTGCAGCAATTTAGATTTACTTGATTATCATCCATACATTTTTTTTTTTTAGAAAAATCATGTTAAAATATGAGTATCCTACCCAATATGATACAACAGGCTTTTGAGGAACGTTTATTTGTTTCTTTCGATCATCATTACATTACATTAAACTGCATTAAATGTTTCCCTTCCACAATAAAAACTACATAGCTATACTGTTATAAAGCTCTCACTGATTTATATTATAAACGATCATATCAGCATTTCATCTTACTTTTGACCAACAACATCTGCACCAAATGGCATATTTTTTGCAAAGTTTGGACAGTCTAAAAAATGCCGCCTATATAGGCACCTTACTAGGGTTTGAGACACAGCCATGGTCTATTTTTGCTTCCGTACGTGTATTGTACATCTGGTAAAGCACATATTAGTAGATGTTGCATACTGAACATAGACTCTCTCAACACAGCTGAACTTGAAGAGTTGTAAAGACAAGGTATAGGAAATGAAGACATACCTGTGATCTAACAGCTCACAAAGCAAACCATCCCGTCTGAGGCGCAGCGGTATCTCGGCTATCAATGAGCCTTATTTACAGAGGAAAACAAGTGCTCTCTGTTAAAAACAACGAGGAGCAACCGGCGTAAACAATGAGTACAGTCCACTGTTTGCCGAGTACACTGTTGCCCTACTTGAGCTTTCACTGTATTGGGTTCGTTAGTGTCACGTGATCACATTTTAAGTAACCTATGGGGGAAAGCCATGAGAGTGACGTAAGCTGTAGAAATTCACTTCAGTTTTATCACGACTTATTTATGTTGATGAAAACGGCCCCAGAAGCAACAGGACATCTTTTTATTATTATTTCGCATATCATTATTCGCATTTTCATTGCCCTCTGGCCATAGTTGTGCTGTCGTTTCTGTGAATTTAATTTTTAATTTCAACCATGTTTTTATTATGTAGGCCTACATAAATAATATAACCCTAATAAATTTTTGACATTTAAGAATATTATCCTTTAAAAAAAAAGAAAAAAGAAAAAGTTTATTATTCGTTATAGACCTTATTCAGAGCAGCGCCATGACAGGTATGAAAGCGAGGTTGTGAGGGATAGACTTTTTTTTTTTTTTTTTTTTTTTTTTTACCGTGTTTTCAGTGGCATTCACTGTAAAAAGCTGTATAAAGCTCCTAGATCACTTATAATTTTCCACAGCTCATATTTTCTGGAGTTTTTTGTCTACTGAAATTTCTTGGAAATATATTTTTGCAGTGTTTCGTCAGCAGAGCAATTCAAAAACACACGAAATAACAGCACAACCAAAAGATGTCGATCGCTCACAGCCTCGCTTTCTTTCCCGCTTTCTCAAATTTGCGCCGCTGCGAATTAGGTCTATTATACGCAATTCTACAGCGTTTGTACCTCATGTTACGAACAATAAATGTTTAAAACAGTGGATAGTCATATATAGCTATAGGCTAATAAAATTGTAGTCTATACCAGATAATGAACGATATTATATTATATTGTATTGCTAATGTTAATATGTTTTAAGTAAATTACTTACATGCATTTATGTTTTAGGAACTCCTTTCGACATCTGAGAACGAACAGCTGCTTGAAGAACAGGTGAAGTCTGTTTATTATGTTATGTGGGCTTTTCTCCAGCAGAGGGAGATGTAGGACTACATTTCACTGTAATCTAACGCAGTGCGAGGCTGATAACTGAATTTAGTTTATGATGCCAAAACAAAATGTGGTGAGGTGAGAGAAGCAGACACGAGAGCAAATGTTTAATTCTTTACTCATGCTAATCTCTCGAGGCAGCTCCTTTAAATAATACTTCACCATCATCATCATCATCATCATCACAAAGTGGCTATAAAAAACTATATCCACATGGTGGTTTATGAAATGGCACTCCAGAAACCTCATTTATAGCTAGAGATTAATTAAATAATACTATATTTGATAATGCTCAGTTTGAAATATACAGGACTGAATTAAATGTCAATCAATGTTAGCCTGGTAAATGTATAGCCTATTTCTCAATATTTTTAAGCCAAAAAGCTAGAATCATATAGTTGGAAAAAGTCATACATAAAAGTATCATAAATCATAAAATGAACAAGCATGTGTATATGAAAAGTTTCCTTGTCTATCACACAGTGTTTTAGAGTGGCTCAGACCGGTATATCTGCCCTTGGGCTGTACGGCAGTTATGGGAGAGTCAGGAACCTGTCGCCTGTCCAGGATGCAGTCAGGTGTCTATCCTTAAAAAAAGGGGGGGAAAAAAAGAAAAGGAAAGGGGACCTTACCCTTACTACACTGACATTAACGGATGTGTTTAGCATTTAGACTCTTCTTTTTCTGTTAGCTTTAAGTAATAATTTTTGAACAGAGTAACTCTTATAAAGAGGCAATAAATATATCTGTTCAGTCGTTTAACAAAAGATAATGTTTTGTCTAAAATATTGTCTAAATAATTCATCTAAATTCATGACTCTTATAAAAAATAAAAATGCATCATATAGTGGTTCATAATTATGACCAACCATCAACAACAAGACCATATTGCTACATTTTTATGACCCACATCCTCCTATAATTGGATTTCATGGATGACATGTATATATATATATTCCTGTGCAAATTTTCCAGGAACTCTAACAATATTTTTTTTTCATTGACGTTGTCATGTTTGAAATATTGTAATATTACAATATAATTGTTACATAATAAATATATAAATATTATGTCATTTTTATATATTATTATTTTTTTAAATAATGAAAGAAAGCAATCATTCAAGGCTCCTTATAAATGATTTTCCTGTAGGACCGTAATAGGTTGTTGTACTGCTATAAGTTAACCATCCGTGTCATGTCGTGTCAATAGTGTGTGTGCATTACAACAGGTTACTTCATTAGTATATTCACCTGTAAGAAAACACTTCAACAAGAACTGAGATCATAGTCAAGTCACTAATGATACAAACAGTTATGTTCGGCTGTCTGCATTTTGAGCACAAAAGTAGATTCGTTTTTATGAATATGTGAGCTGTTGAAAGTGATTTTTAAATTCCCTATGACCATGCCATGACTGTTTATCCCGTGCTTTTATTAAAATATACACGTCATAATGCCCGTGTTCTCCTCTGTTCTCATGTTTTGCTCCCCTGTACACATCATAAACCCAGGTTAGTTATTTCCCACCTGCCCATTTGCTTTTACCTGTTCTGAAACGAAACCTGCGTTGTAAACCTGCCTCTCATAATCCCACAAAACTTATGCAATTTCCTGCCAGATGAAAGGACACTTTAAAAACACACTTTATTGGCAAATATAGTCCCCCTCCACCCTGCCATTGGAAATCTCCTTCAAACAGCCTGTGCGCGTGTGGAGAGAGAATGAAAACAGGGCAGTATTTGCTCTCTGGGTCTATATCTCTGATAAATGTCACCTGTATTTTCTCGACAGGGTACATTCATCCACAATAGAGACTCGAATGTGTGTGGTAGGGTGAAATGAGCATGAAAAGACCGATGCACACACACGCAGTGTGGTGTAAATGTTGACTGAGAGTGATTGTAGGCATGTATTATCATATGTGTGAGCTTCGGAAAACTCTTCACCTTTGCCTGTTTGTCTTCAGGCTTCTTTTTTTTCTTCTTTCTGCCAGGATCAAGGAAAAGTGAGAAACCTACATCTATGACCAGCCAAACACGGAAGTAACCAGGACACACCTGGAGTCATAAACTGTGGCAAAGGGCCAAGCCTTTGGAAGCACAATTCCTGGTAAATGAACAATAGTACAAAAAAGAAAGGAGTGATAAACGCAATAGTGGAAGAAAGAATGATGGGGATATGTGTGATACGGTTTACTCCACTATCTGAAATGGTTCACTATAGTTTGGACGGCTTTTATGTTCTCTTATGTGACCTAAATAGTGTTTCTGATACTGTTCCAATACATGGTGCACGGTTATCGTACTTTCTCATAATAATAGTATATAAATATATGATTTTATATATCATCTTCTGATATGTGTAGTGAAAGTAACCAACCCACATTTGTTCTGAAATACTCTAAACGTGGCTATGAAATAACCTGCACATCAGGTTGTTGCGTCGGCCACCTGCATCATCCCTGACCAGGATGCGGTTTGTAATCCTGAGGCTCGGAGCCGACCATTGTCAAAGTCACAGAGCGTGGAAAGATTCCAGACACAACCTGTACACACCCGCTGCATTTATATTACACAGCCTCTGGCAGACCTCGCCCTTTCCAATACAGATTCATCCCGGCTTATCTTTACAGTGCGGTTCTCACGGGTGAGACGTCGGGTCCGCTTCAACCAGATCTTGATTAGGAGAATTAATAATGATCTGATGCTTAAGCGTAATTACAACACTACATTTTTTAGTCTTTGATAACCTATTATAGGTTTATACCCCTTGTAGTTTTTCTCAATGCACTATACCAATAAACCTAAGTTATACTGAATTGAATTATAATGAACTGAATTGAATAAAACTCAATGGAACCTAAAGACAGCCATAATAACCCATTACCCTTTTATGCTTCTCTCAATGCACTATAACAGGGATTCACAAATATGATTTGGTATCACTTTAGATTAGCGAACATATTCACTATTAACTAGGAGTTTTCCCTCAATAATCTCCTTATTACTGCTTATTGATAGTTATGTAAGGCAGTTGTTGTGATGGTAGTTATGTTTATGTATAGGGTTAAGGGATGTAGAATATGATCATGCAAAATAAATCATTAATATGTGCTTTATAAGTACTAATAAACAGCCAATATCCTAGTAATATGCTTGTTAATAAGCAACTAGTTAATAGTGAATGTGTTCCCTAATCTAAACTGTTACACAAGATTTTAACTTAATATTTCAGTAATTTAAAACAACACGTTTGCATTTTCATACAGGTAAACTAATCAAATATTACGATTATTTGTTAAGTGTGTTATTTTTATTTATTTTAGAATTATTTTTTTTTAATTTGACATGTTTATGATTTAATTAATCATTAGCTTTTCATCAATTCTGCATTTTCTTAAGTAATCCCAGTTTGGGAAACCCTGCACTGTACAAATACATCTAAATTTTAAATTGAATTTAATTGAAATTAAGTGAATTGAGCCTCAACTTTAAAGCCTTAAGTCAACAGAAAACCGTTACAAATAAACCTATATTGTTATGGAACTTAATTATAATGAACTGAATTAAATTGACACTCACAACTTTAAAACCTAAAGTCAACTAACCTGGTAACACTTAACATACAATAATTATTTAATGCATTAACTAACATTAATGAGCAATACATTTGTTACAGTACTTATTATTTTTTGTTAGTTATGTTAATAAAACGTTAAAAATACAAATGTGCATTGTTAGTTCATGTTAGCGCAGGTCCAATAAATGAATTAACATTAACTAAGATTAGTAAATGCTTTAGAAGAATTCTTCATTGTACGTACATGTTAACTAATGGAGCCTTATTGTAAAGTGTTACCAATTGAACCAACTATATACAAACCTAAATTATATATTTAACTGAATTGAATTATATTGAAATGAACTGAATTGAGAACTGAATTGTAAGGCTGGTGTTTGGTTGGGCTGTTTGTTTTCATGTCATGGGATTCCCACGTTTCCCTTGTGTTCATGCCGTGTGCTTTTGTTTTCATTTGCGTTACGTTCTCATTGGTCTATTTGTTTGATTATGTTCAAGTGTTGCTCATTTGCGCATCAGTAATCTGTGTATTATAGCCCTCATTTTGCCATGTGTCTTTGTCTAGCTTTGTCATCTTTTGATGCTGTGGTCACTGCAGTGAGTTGCATGTCCATGCCATGCTTTTACCTAGTCAAGTTTAAGTTTATTTTTAAGTTATCCATAGTTTTCAATCACGTGACTGACGCGGAGCAGCCATAGAACTGCAGAAGAAGCCTGTCAATTTTCAGTCATTATTAAGCAAAGTTTAACGCTAATCAAGGATTTGTTGATCTGGGTTTTATTTTAAATCGAGTTGTGTTGCACGACTTTATTTTAAACACAGATTAATTATGGAGATAATAATGTTGGGTAAAACGATGCCAGGCTAAAGAATCCTTATTAGTGCAACCCACCCTTAAAGTGCCTTAATGTACTAAAAAGTGATATTAAAATATAAAATTCCGTTTACACTTTTTTGATGATTCATACAGGCGAGTAGATGAGCCAAGAATATGAACGCAATGTGTTTTCTTTATAATGGTTTTTGATGCCTGTACAAAGTATGCATCATCAATAAGGTGTATATTGAATTTGGTCTTTTAATATCACTTACTACATTAGAACTTACTACAAACCTAGTAAAAATGACTGGCGGGCAATGGAGGAAAGCCTTGCATGGTTTGCCCTCCAGGTGGGCGTTCCTATAATGGTGTGACGTCTTTGTTTGTACTTTTTGAATTATGTAATAAACTGCATTTGGGCTCAGAAAACCGACTCAACTTCAGTGGAACCGTTACAACCATTTTTGTTCCTCAATGAACCTTTCAGTGCTAAAAGAACCATTTGAAGAACACTAATAATTTAAGAACCTTTTTTCCACTATAAAGAACCTGAAAGTTTCCTGTCGAAGGTTCTTTATGGAACCATCAATGCCAATAAAGAACCTCTATTTTTAAGAGTGTATGATAAACCTTTACCCCTTGTAGTTTTTCCTTGATGTATTATACAAATAAACCTACATTATATTTAACTGAACTACTGAAGTGAAGTAATTCACTTCACAATTAAGTTCAATTGCTTATGAAGGTCCTCCTAACTGTATTTGCTTTGTATTTGCAGGTGACCCCAATATGAGTGGGTGAAAGAAACCAAGAGAGCAAGACAACAAGAGAGAGAAAGAGGTTCTGAACAGTTTGTTCACCCGGGTGAAGGCTAGAAGATCAAGGTGGGTCACAGTGTGGAGGAGGGGATGCTGGGGTATAGGAGGATTGGTTAATGGGGGTTTGAAGGTGTAGAGTGGCATAAGTAACTCATTACCCCGCCAGGTCGAACAAGGGCCGTATGCGGGAAGGGGTGTACCGGTAGGAACCGGGTTATTGATCCAATCTTCAGTGTGTGGCCCACTCACACTCCATGACACAGAGTGATAAGCCATGATTGAGCAACAGAGCTGTGCAGACTTAGAAACCCTGCAGTGTGAAATTGAAATTAAGGTTGAATCAATGTTAAACATACAATACACAATTTTTAAAGTCAGATTTCAAAGGTCAGAAGTACCTGCCACAGCCATCACATGCATTATCAAACAGAATTAGAGTTCCAGTTGTGCTAAATACATGATCAACAACAAATTGTTTGTATTTAGCATTAATGCTAGCTGTGAAATTAGCCTTAGCAATACATTTTATTTCAAAAATACTTTAAAATGTCAGAGCAATAGCCTTGTGGTCAGTGCCACAATAGTGCTTTGGGCAACCTGAACTCTCCAGCCAATCCCTGCCTTTCACTGAACTCTCTTATATATATAAAATAGTTCAAAATGTCATTTCTAAAACATAACTGAAGATGTGGTGGGAGTTTTTATGAGTTTCATAAGAAATTACAAAAATGACAAGAGTTTGGTGCATGTGATGCATGTATGTTCACTATTGGGCAATGTTGGTAAACAAATAAAAAACAATTACATAAATGTAAATAGATTTATTTATTTAAATTACAAGATTATGCTATGATGCATGCATATACACTTTTGGACAATGTTGATAGATGAATAAAATTTTTATAAATTTAAATAATAGACAAATTTATTTATTTATTTGACCAAAATGACAAGATTTTGCTGTGATGCATGTATGTACTGTACAATGTTGGTAGACAAATATTTATAAAAAAAAAAAAAAAAAGAAAAGAAATTTAAATAGTAGACAAATGTATTTATTTATTTGACCAAATTGAAGTGATTTTGCTGTGATGCATGTTCACTGTTGGACAATGTTAGTAGACAAGTAAAAATTGACAAATTAATTCATTCATTAACCTATTTATTTATTTAATATGCATGTGAATGTGTGCTTTAAGAGTTTATTTCTTTGAAGTCCACCGGGCCAAAAGTGCCTTTAGTTGAGACACCCTTTAATGAATGTTTTGTTCTTAATTATTTTGTTATGCAGTAAATATTTCGTAAAAGATGCTCGAGGTATATAATGACTATAGTTGTGGCTCAGTGTGTTGCAGACGCAGCCCACTTAGCCCTCTTATCTACCTGATTGCTAAAAGGTGATGCATAATTTTTTTCATTGTTAAAATACTTCTCTAATCTCCTATCAAACGGCTCTATAGTGTAAAAGGCACGTAGGAGTGGGCTGGATACCGTTATATGCTGATGAATGTAGGCTGGTCTCTTAGTAACGCGAGGTCATTGATATCTCTACTCCAATCCTCCCTCTGTTTTGCGGTTGTTCTCTCTTCTCTCTTCCCCCTCTCCCTGGTCATGTCTAGTCTTATCAGCTGCTGTCCTTGGCCCCCACACCTGTAACAGAGGGCCACAACTCAGCACAGGCTACTCATTAACCAGTATTTCCTCCTGCACAACAGACACAGCTGAGTTTGGACGACGCACACTCACACCAGGCCATCGGTCTGGGCCTCAGCTGTACAGAGGTCATGGGTTTTGGCTCGTGGTTTGCCAAAACAACACAATCTCATTTGTGGATAATCATATGAATTTTGCATGATCTCATCTGTGCGTTTTCTGCTTGTGCTTATGTTTAGGGGCGGACCTTCATGCTTACCTTTTTCCCCCTAAAAACAGTACACTGTAAAAAAAATATATGTTTCAAAGTTTAGAATATTCCAGTACATTTTAAAATACTATTTCAATCATTCTACTTCAAAATTAAATTTCTCATTTAATTCAATGTGTTAATTGCCGTTTCTAATAATTGTTTGTGAAATTTACTAGCAATTTCAGTAAATCCAAACAAAAATGTTTCTTCAGTGTACATTTTTGTATGCATCACATCATCTAAATTCATACGAAATCATTGAATTCACTTTGTAAAATAATTAAGTTTTCTCATGAGATCAGGTTGCCAAAACCAAACCCAAAAGTCTGATATTTGTTTGCAAAAATCCAGAAACTCAAATCTGGTTGCATGTAATAATAAATTAGAGTGACCATATTGTGCTTTTAAAAAAAAAACAACAGTTGTTAAAGGTGATGTATGTAATTTTTAGACTGTACTAAAGCATTAAAATACCATTACACCTACTTGTTTCTCTGAAAAAGCAATGCTACAGCCAGTTATTGTACTTTGAAATGTGCGTTCCATGTCAGAATGTCTGTTTTTGTTTTGGTCTGTGTGATTCCGCCCACTGCCAATTTACCCAATAGTATTTTAACACCCCAGGTTGCCAGTTGGCGTAAAACACAGTGTACTGCAGCCATGGAAGCCAGCAAACAAACTGGGTCAGAGATCGCAGATTCTACCTTACCTAAAAAGCCTCGGCATCCATCTAAAAATCTCTATGAACGGGTACGTATTAAAACGCGGATAAATCAACGCATCAGTGTATAAGTCTCCTCCTTTCATTGTCAATTTACGTTAGATCATTCCTGTTGCGTGTCCTCAATCTGGCAACCCGTGTGAGCATTGAGTCTGAGGAGGAGGGGGCGGGGGAAACAAACTCAAATTTAGAATTTGGACTGCAGTACCCATTTTAACCACTAGCTGTCAATATTACATACTGCACTTTTAATACCCTATGCATTAACTAATGTTAACGAGCCTCATATTTAGGTGTTTAATTTAGTTAAGCTCACAAACTGATTTACACTTTTATTTGCCACTGACATGCGCAGCTTTGCAGGTGATCCCGACCAGGATGAAAGTGTGGGAATATTTCAGTGAATTTACCTTTTTGTTTGGGCACTGTAAATGAAGTCAGCCATTTGCAGAAGCTGTGCTTTTTACAAGACGTTTTCATTCCGGTGAATGAGGCGAATTCTGGGTGTGAATGCTGTGATCTGTTGACATGAGTGAATGTGAATCTGACATTATGCTGAGGGCGGTGACTGACAAGTAGTTTGACCAATAGTGTGCAGGCATTGTACATAATCAACCAATAGAGTGCTGCAGTGATTTAAAAATGCGTTGGTAAAAATACACCAACCCTGAAGTTAGCAAGTTTCCCTCGACAAAAACCCAATAGGATTTTACATTGGCTTTTGGATTATTGCAGAAATTAAGCTCTGTGTCCAAAAAAGTTTTTTGGTTCTTACACGTTTTGTTGATCATGATACTCTTCACAAATGAGCACAACTCTATGAATATTGAAGCCTAAATACAATCGGCAGAATTAAAAAGCTAAATGTAGGCTATAAATGAAGTGCACCATGTTTGTATGACTTCAACATCACCACCATTAAGCTTCCGTCAACTCTTTCAGTCTTTATTTAAAAACATTTTCACTGAAAGTTTGAGTGCATGTGATGCAAGAGCGGGGTTATAAACACATGGAGGCTGTGAAAGTTTACATGTTTGGCATAATGATGTTAAAACGTGAAAATATCTTGAGCTTGCATTTACCACAGACCTTATTCAATGCATTTAACCAAAAAACCCATCGACTTCAGGGTGATGGAAACGGAAGTGCTCAAATGCAAACTTGTTTCCAGGGTTTGGTCTACAAAAATACATAATCCCAACAGCAATGTATTTTGGCATGTGAGACAGAGAACGCTCAAAGCAATGCATACACGTACATATCGTATAAGAACTGTAGAGAGCACGTCAATATCGTAACAAAGCCAAAGCCCAGACATTTTAGGCAATTTAGAAATCCAAGCCAGACACTTTTAAATGTCTAAAAAAGACCGTATAGGCCCACATAAATGTCAAATTTTCCACATGATTTGTGTCTTAAAGGTAAAATGCTTCATGTTAACTAATTAACCAATGTTATCAAGATGTTAGAGTGCCTTTCATGCCATGTCTAATACCCAGGGTGACGTAAACTTCCTTATAAAGCCTTTTTTTCTGGCTGCTTTCTTTAGTTCCTGAAGGAATGTTGCCATAGCAGTGTTAGAATGGATTGCTTTTGTTGGGTGGAGCTCAGACGTGGTCATTATGAAAGATCCTTCATCTTACCTGCCGGGGGGTTCGTGCTCTGTCCCGGGACTTGACCAATCATTAATAAAGATGGTATGTGACTGTGTTATCAGTTGGCTTTGGGCCAGGCCTGTGAGTGGGGACTGAAAGAGTGTTATCTGTCCACAGTGGACGACACAAGCACCTCTTAACCTCTCCAACTTTCACAATAAATGCTCAAGGGAACACTTACCTGAACCAGGGGTCGCTCAATAAAATTTAGTTTACAAACCCTTATTTGCATGCTTTGCACATTGCACTTCAGAAAATATATCGAAAAACGTGTCATTTGCATTAGTTCCAGCTCTGCCTGTGGTGTATGTGGTGAGTCACATTTAAATGGATCAAACAATCAATAGATTATCAAGAAGAACATTCAGAGAAGAACAGCCTCTGTTTTTCCTGTGAGATCTGGAAACAGACACATTAAATCTACAATTTAAAGGGACAGTTCACCCAAAACTGACAATTCTGTCATCGTTTACTCGCCCTCATTTTGTTCCAAACCTGTATGACTTTCTTTCTTCTGCGGGAATACAAACGAGGAGGAATTTTTCAAATGTTTTTGTCCGTACAATGAAAGTCAATGGGGTCCAATAATGTTAGTATTTGTGACTTTCAATATTGTGTTCCACAGAAGCAAGAAACAGGCTTCGCACAGATACTGTAAAATGAAATTCTAGGACTTTCAAGGACTTTTTTTGGTTTTCAAGGACTACAATTAGAGATCTCACTTATCAAACAATATCTTTATTATCTTTCAAATTCTAAAAAAGGAAAATAGATAAACAAAGATAAACTAATGAAGCAAAATGGTACAAATAAAGTGCAGCACATGCAATGACTGTGGTAACTTTAACCACTGAATGGATACTATGACAAAGATATCGCTATCTTTCCTTAGATAGCAATATCGATTTTTTTCCTCCCCCACGAATATATGGTTGACCTCAAGAATGAAAGCTGTATCATATACTTGGATATTTATATGAGCAATATCACACTCACATTTTGCGTGAAAAGATAGTTTTATCGATAAAATTAAACACTAATTTCATATATATTGTCTTTCAATAATTTAAGCACTTTTTCATAAATATGGCTGTTTTCCAGGCCTTAAATTTCAAAAAGTACTTTAAGCACCTTGTACGAACCCTGAAGAAAGTCATACAGGTTTGGAATGACATGAGGGTGACTGTGACTGTGAAAACAGCAGGTGCTCTTCAGCACCGCGGCGTTTTTAAAGTACTTTTTTGTCCCTTGTTTTGGATGATGAGATGGCTAAACCACATAGAAAGAGAGGACGGTTGGTCGGTTTGGTATTTGTCCCGCCCCTCGTCCACTGTGATTAGACGGCTGGGTAAAAAATGGCAGTGATGAATCAACTCTCGGCGACCAGAAAATATGCGGCACTCCCATTGAAAGCAATAGAAAAAATATGCAGGCCATAGGAAAAAAAACACTTTGGTGGTCTAAATGAATTAAATTTTTTTGGCTGAACTAAAGTGCAGAGCAATAAAAACTCTCTTGTTTGATATGAAACCCCGGTTAACAAAGCAGGTTACAATAGCCTAGTCACATATGAGTGCACTCAAAAAATGTTGGGTTGTTTCAACCCATGTTTGGGTCAAATATGGACAAATCCAACCGTTGGGTTTCAAATTTACAGTGGCCCAGTAGTGCACAACACAACAAAATTTAAAAAGCAAACATAAATTCACAACACAACAAAAAAGCCACAACACAACGGAAATGCTCCCGACCACTAGGGGGCACTCGTAGCACGTGAAAGTTAGTTTTCCTTGACAAATTCCAAAGATGTGTTCTGACTCAGTAGTGCACAACACAGCACAATTTGAACGTCTTTTTTAAATGTTAAAAGTAATTTTAATTAATAGAAATTATACGTTTCAACCACTTGGTGGAATTGACAGACGTTCCCTTAGACATCATGCGCCGTGGTAGCGGGTCAAAGCATTCTCGAGTATAAATATGCAGCTATAATGCATGTAGGTGATTTTTAATTAATATTTCATGTCGATATACAATGGTTACATACACTTAAACTGATCGTAGTATTGATATCTTTGTAAGACTGCCGAATCTATAGAACAGTGGCAAGGAAGAGTGCCCCCTAGTGGTCGGGAGCATTTCCTTTGTGTTGTGGCTTTTTCGTTGTGTTGTGGCTTGATTTCGTTGTGTTTTGAATTTATGTTTGCTTTTTAAATTTCGTTGTGTTGTGCACTACTGGGCCACCGTACAAATTTAATTAAAAAATTTATACCAACAATTGGGTTTGTCCATATTTGACCTAAACATGGGTTGAAATAACCCAACATTTTTTAGAGTGTAAAAACGAAGGCAAGTAAAAATATTTCAGCTCTTCAACGGCATCAGCAATTCGGTGCAATTCAGATCCTTTATGCCGCTGTAAGTCGTAAGCATGTGCTGATCCTCAGCCAAACTCTCTATGTTAGCTCAGCGCTTCTCTCTTTGGTTTCACCATACAGAAACCTGCCCTACCACTCATCAAACACAGATCCATCACTAGGTCATACATCACAACTCATTCCAGCTGATCGCCTTCATTTGTGTACCATTGAGAGAAGAGAAGAACATGATATAGACTATGAAAGAGTTAAACGCCTTCGTCTGTTCACAAGAATTAACCGTCTGGGATGCCAAAACTCAGTGAGTCTGGCACAACATTTTACAGTCACGCTTTGTTCCTCTGGTCATGTTGCTGTCTGGAGACCTTCCTGGTTTACCTCATCCATCTGCACCATCAGGTTCTGTCCAAGGTTGATGATCGATCCTGTGTAAATAAAAAAAAGCTAGTGTTTCCAACACAATCTCGTGTCAATTCGTTTTGGCGAATTGGTGTAATCATATGAATTTGTATATTTAGGGGTGGGGTTAGGGGCGGACCTTCAAAACTCTTGGATGTATTTTAAATGCACTTCACATCCTTTTGAAAATCCAGCGTTTAGTTGATCCTGATAAGTCACAGTTGTAAACACGACGGCTTTCTTCTTCCATGAGGGGGTTTGGCTTCACAGCATCTTTGTTTTTAGGTGGACCGTTAAAGAATGCGACCGGAAATCCTGGAGAATTCAACCAATCGAATGAGTACTTTGAAACTCCTGAAGTGTTTCCAGTTTTGTGTGCCATATGCATCAGACATTGTGACCTCTGAGGCTGAGACTAGATGTGTATAAGCTTTATCTGAAATTTCTGGGTGTTTCTTCAACTAAAGGCAGTTTTGGTCCTGTGGACTTTTAGAAAAGAAACTGTTAATACAAAATTTTCACACACTTACTAGTATATTTAATTTGCCACAAACAATGTACATCAGTGTATATCACAGAAGAATTTTGTTTGGAGGGTCAGAAAGTCACGAAAACTCCCACTACAATGTAATTTCCATCACATCTCAAATTATGTATTTTGTTTAATATCATTCTGTAATGCAAATGACTGATGGAAATTACATTTTTAGAATAAGATGTTCTCTTTAATCCTGATAAGGCTAATTTCAGTCATTTTATTTACCCTAAATATATGCAATTAGCTCATATTTTCACACTTTTTACATAATTTCTCACTATTACAGCTTGATTAGAAATTATGCACAATGAGAATATTGTTCACAAGGAATTTTACCTTTAATTTATCTGTATTTTCACTGACAAGTACAAGTAATTTAACTAAATAGTTTGTGAAGTGGTGAAGATGATGCCACAACTGAAGAGGAGTCGTAACACATTTTTTTTTAAAAATATAAAATAAATATATAATAAATATTAAAATGGTTAATGATGATTTCATTCTTTGTTTGGATGATCATAGTTTTGAACATTTAACAATTCATTTCCATATATTAAGATTGAAAGTCTGGTTCTGGTTTAACAATGAAATCTATGTTTAGAGGAGATTTGAAATGTTGAAGGAATGAAAAAAAGTCTCCAAGACAAGTTTTAATGTGACCCAATTGTTTTAATTACTTTTTTTTTTGGGGTATTTTTTTGTATTTGTTTTATAAAAATATGCCTGTATAGGTAGTTTTTGTTATAATTTTTTTATTGTATTATAATTTTTATTTCAGTTTCAGTTTGTTATTTTAGTACATCCTGTAAATAATTTAAATGGCAAACAACGGAAATAAAATAAGTTAGTTTTTCTAAAAAAATCTTTCTAGTACATTTTTTAATGGTTTTAGTTTTAGTTAACTAATAGCCCTGATGAGACCTTCATGAAACAAAAAGAAAAAGTTGTTGGTTTTGCCATGTTAGAAGTTTTTGTCAGCGAGTCCTTCGGCTGTTACGTTCTCAACTGTCCCATCACAAAGGTGTCTGTGCTCCTGAGAGTGTATGTGTGTTTGCATTTACGTGTGCTGGATTACATGGGCTCTTTCAAGACTGTAATGAGAAGTGAGCTTACACTTACCCGACATCCCGGTATTGGCCAGGGCAGGGCCGACTCTCACAGAGGCCTCTAGTTGATCCCATTAAAAGCAATCAGCCTACTGTTTGCACAGTGGTAAAAGCTTTAAAGCTGCCCTCCTCTCTCGCCTGCCTTCCCCCTGCTCTCGCTCCGACCAGGTGCGGGTCCTTCAGTTCTCTAAAGCATACGGCACACAGTATATACTGTTGTTTTGCTTTACATGAGGAGCCCGGAAAATGAATACATGTGCATTTACATTTAGATATTTGAAAGAAATGAGACTTTACATTAAAATCTTATGAGAACTGGAAAACATACACCATGTATGAAAGAAAAATCACAAATGAGAGACTCATTGGTGTTTAAATAGAGAAATCTCCAGCTTCTAAGAGTTTTCTCCTATAAAAACACCTTCGTAATCTCACATACGTCTCCTCGAAGATTCTCAATAATGTCTCAAAATGTGCTGCGAGAAGTTCCATTAGTGCACATTAGTTAACTATATTAGTTAACATGAACTAACAATGACAAAAACATCTTATTTCTTACATTTATTATTCTTAGTTATTGTTAATTTTGACATTTACTACTACATTATTGAAAATAAAAAAGGGTTACAACATTTTTTAAGGTGTCCTTGTTGCAGTGTAATTATACATTTAAGTACTGCGTAATATTAATTAACTACATGTACTTACTGCACTGTAAAAAAAAGTTGCTGCCTTAAATTTTTAAGTACAATCAACTTGGATGTTTAAGTCATTTCAACTTAAATTACATTAAACTGACTTTTAAAACTGAAAAAAGTTGAAAATTGCTTAACTTATTTTGATGAGTTAAAGCAATGTAAATACATGTCATAACTTATTGATCATATAATTTTGTTACAGTGTATATGTATAGGGTTAATTCCATGTAATTATGCATAATTTGTAGGTATTACTATAGTAACTACATGTAACATATAACAAGGGCACTAAAATAAACTGTTACCAAAAATTGTATCTGTTAAAGTTATTTAATAAGTTAACATAAACTAACAATGCACAGTTGTGTTTTTATAAAATACTGGAACACTTAATATTTTAAGGTGATGTTGTTACCTTGTAATTACACAAATAAGTACTGAGTAATATTAGGGTATGTTTACATGACAATGATGTATTAAAAATGGAAAAGTTTTTCCTTTGCGTTTTTCGCGCACAGACGACAACGTTGTCAAAACGATCCCCGTTCACACAGTTCTGCAAAAACAACTAAGAACGCTGTATTCTGCTGCCAGGCCAGTAGATGGCGATGCCACTTTGTAAAGATGCATGCGCATGACATCAGCGTTTTCACAAATTGGTGTTGTTGTAGTTTATATGGAGACGATAATGGTATTGTTTTCAAAACTTGCACTTTGAATCCCATTTTTAAAAGTTTGCGTTTTCAAGCCCGTTTTTAGTCTAAAAATGCCGTCGCATAAATAGTCCCTTAATAAACCACATGCACTTATTATAGGGTTAGGGTTTAATTAGGGTTAGATACTTGTAATTATGCAAAATTTACTGTTATTACTATAATAGTAATAGTGCATGTAACTTCTATAACTGTTATATTGTAGGGGACGCTATTATGCATCTTCTGAAAAAGTCTTTGAAAAAAACTTGATTTTCTCCGATTTATGAAACTTACCCACATGATAAAAAAAAAAAATGCATGAAGCTAGAATAAAAGTTTTTTTTTGTTTGTTTAAAAGCAGAGGGTCTGTTCTTTCTTTTGATATATTGCATGTTAAATATTCATACAACAAAATATTCTGGGGGCCATTACATTTTTGTGAAAATTATCAAAAAATGCTGGCGGTGGCTGGCAACTCTTTATAAAATGCTGGCAGGGAAAGAGATAATGGGTCAAGTGTTACCAATATCTCAATATGAACTCATCAAATTCTTCCTGGAGCACAGTCTATCTTAATTCTGGGTCCCTCTGTCCTCGTACGAGGACATTATATTTTAGTGAATTTCTCTGACACCATACATGTCACAGTCTGGATGTCCTGTAAAGAGCACATTCAGGGCTTTTCAGAAATTTGTTTTGAGGTTTCACCAGGACAACAACTTCTCCTTGGTCTTTAAAAATGACTGAATGATCAAATTTAGCACTCTTATGGAAATATGATAATATTTTGCAATATTTAGTATTATCATTTAAATATGACTAATTTTCAAATTGTTTGTCCTAAATCAACATCTCAGGAAAATGTAATGGGGTTTCTAATCAAAATATGGCTTTCTGTTACAAAAGATTTGTACATTGATTTCATACATGTCCTCAATAGAGGACACCGGGACTTAAAGCATGTTTATCAGGCATTTTGGGAGACACAACAAGTGAATAGGGAAAGAAATTACATATCAATGTTCCTATAAAATATTACATATTATTATGAAAATGTTGCCAACTATTACTCCCATTATTACACTTCTTTTTTCATTGCATGTTGCTCCAAGAACACATTAATATGCAAATTAGATCCAGTGTATAGATACATTGCATTGAATGGGAAAACCCATGTATGGCCATTTTACCCACATAAAATGGTATATCAATTAATTCCGTTATATCTTTCATAACATAGTTGATAATCATCTGCAAACAAAGTTTGGTTAAAAAAAATCATGAAACCTGAAAATTGACTGGTGATTGAAAAAAAAAAAACAAATCCCATTGTTTTTGCCTATACATGTCATTTCATGTCATTTTATTTTTTAAAGAACTGAGTCCCGGTGTCCACTTACAAGGACATAGCATAACATATGAATCAAATATCATTTTTCAACAAAAATGTTTTTTTTTTTTTTTTTTTCCCCATTTGTTTCTTATGCTCTAAACAATGTAATGACATGAAAAAATACTAAATTCAAAAGACTTTGTTTTCCTGGGTCTTAGGAGGTTAAAACTCTAAAGCTTTACTGGATGTCAGTTCTAATTTTAAGAGAAACATCTGAGACAAAGTTAATATTTAAATGAGGCATTAAATGAGAAGGATCTAACAACAGATACTGAGCAATAAAATTTCCTTTGGGATGTTCTGATTGGTTCATTGACACAATATGTGCCTGCCTCCCTTTTTTTATTTAATCACACTCTACACTCTCAGAAAAAAAGGTACAAAAGCTGTGCACTGGGGCGGTATCCTTTCAAAAGGTACACCTTTGTACTTTATTTACCCTTAAACGGTACATATTAGTATCTTAAAGGAACATATACTATGTTCCTTTCAGGGTACCGCCAAAGTTTTTGTACCTTTTCGTGCACAGCTTTTGTACCTTTTTTTCTGAAAGTGTATTTCCACCCTCATCTTCATGGTATACATTCATATTCATACTCTTGGTTATGAAAAGCCATGAAAAGCCGTTTTTTTCCACCAGCACATGTTCTGCTCCCATTATTGTCTCTGTCCTCTACATCTAATCAACTGCTCAGGTGTCAGTGAACAGAGCCACGCATCTGCCTGCTGGGTGAGTAAATAGTAGGTACAATACCTACAGCCTGACCAACCATTCCCGTTTCTCTTCTCTCCCTCTGTTTTCAATCCCCTCTGTTTCTTTGGAGTGGTCAGGCATTGTATTTACCTGAGCGATCTCCCTCCTCATCCCTTCTTCATTCCACTCTGGTGGCTTTAGTCCATGACCCCACCCTTCTGCTGATAAGACTGTAGGAAGACTTCAAGACTCACTGTTTACTCCAGTTAAGAACTCTAAAATCAACATGAAGAAAAGAAACCCGATGCTAAAACCTTGGCTCTCCATGAAATCCTGATCATTGATAATGAACATACATACAGAGCAATCTTGAGTATTTGGGTGATTCTTATGAAACTGATCAAGAATGTCCAGATCATATTTCACCACATAATCAAACGAAGGAAATAAGAAATTCAATTTTAACTCTTTCCTCACCAGCGTTTGCTAAAAAAGTTGCCTGCCAGCGCCAGCGTTTTGATCATTTTCACAAAACTTTCATGGCCCCCAGAATATTTTGTTGTATGAATATCTGAACATACAATATATCAAAAGAAAGAACAGAGCCTCTGCTTTTAGACAAACAAACAAACATTTTATTCTAGCTTCATGCATTCTTTTTTATCAGCACTTGAATGTGGGCAAGTTTCATAAAAAACATTTTAAGCAAAAAGCTGAGAAAATCGTCTTTTTGTCAAAGACTACATCCGGATTCAGAACAATGATCAAAAAATAGATGGAGTAGATCAAGTTTAAAGCTTCACAGTCCTGTAGCTCGTCCTGGGTCGACATTTCAATCAGTAACATTAGGCAGTTTTGATTTATATGCTGTTTAATGTTTGATGATCGTTTTATTTTACAGGCATATAAGCAATGCTTCTATCACTTGTTTCTGCTTCTTCTTCACCTGTGTTTTCTGTACTATTCTGTACTCTTTCAGAAGATGCGTAACAGTGCCCCCTAGCATACAACAGTGAAAACACGGATTGCCGGAAAAACACGGCGGGGAGTTAACATTTGCATAAAGAAAGCAAAGCCTATATTAAAGGGATAGTTCTCCCAAAAATGAAAATTAGCCCATGATTTACTCACCCTCAAGCCATCCTAGGTGTATATGACTTCCTTCTTTCAGAAGAACACAATCAGAGTTATATTAAAAAATGTCCTGGCTAATCCAAGCTGTTACTGTTTTGAAGTCCATAAAAGTGCATCTATCCATCATAAAAGTAATCCAGGATGCTCCGGTGAGAATATGCTAGTTCTCGCGAGAACCAAGTTTTGATATTTTTCTTACACAAACACATCGCTTTGCTTCAGAAGGCCTTTATTAACCCCCCGGAGCTGTGTGGAGCAGTTATATGATGGATAGATGCACTTTTATGGACTTCAAAAACGGATCAGCCATTCACTGCCATTATAAAGCTTGGATTAGCCAGGACATTTTTTTAATATAACTCTGATTGTATTCGTCTGAAAGAAGAATGTCATATACACCTAGGATGACTTGAGGGAGAGTAAATCATGGGGTAATTTTAATTTTTGGGTGAACTATCCCTTTAAGACTATTGTTTTTTGCAACACTTTTGTGATATTATTTTCATGAAAATTAAGCACATTTCTACCTAATTCTATGATCAATTCTCGTATTTTTGTAATGCAAAATTCTCAATCTCAATCTTATTACTATAATGTGAAAAAACAACAACGATATATCATTTAACCGTGGCAGTCAAAAATGACCATTTTTTTTATTTTTTTCAATGAAATGAATGTACTATATTTTAGTTTAATAATGTTTTTTTTTATTTAATATTTTGTATTTTTAAGGGATTTTATGGTAATAAATTATATTTATGCAGTAGTTATAATCAAATTTATTCACTTTTTGAGCGTAGACCTGAAAATGAAATTTCCAACTTAAACTGTCATAAATCTTGAATGCTTTGGAGCACAGACAGGTTTGCTCCATTTAGGTTTACATTTATTGTTATGAAAATTGCATTTTATATAAAATATTTATTATATATACTCTAAAACTGTGAGAAAATCAAAGCCATAATCTAAACAAGTTGTGTTCCAAATTTGTGCTTGATATCTAAAAAAAGGACCTTTCAGTAAGATTATGTTTGGGCACAGTACCCAAAGTTTCCACTAGATGAAATTTGTTTCCAATGCACTCATTTTTGACCGCGAGGAGTACAAGTGTGACTTTTCAGGACCATTTTTGAATCATGTCCATGCTTTTTTTGTGTGTGTGTTCACATAGCAAGTGCCAAAACCTTTACCAAGTTTCGTACCGGTGAAGTAAAAAATTCTAAAAAAAAATCTAAAACCTCCCCCCAAAAAACATATTTTTTTAAAGTAAAAAATGATTATGCATTACAGTACTTTACAGTATAGTGAGAACCTAATGAAATTCACCATTTGTCCAGATGTATTAGTTTCACAAAAAACACAATGGGTCACACTTTAGTTTAGGGTCCAATTCTCACTATTAACTAACTATTAACTACGACTTTTGCCTCAATAAACTCCTAATTACTGCTTATTAATAGTTAGTAGTTGTTAAGTTTAGGTATTGGGTAGGATTAAGGGATGTAGAATATGGTTATGCAGAATAAGGCATTAATATGTGCTTTATAAGTATTAATAAACAGCCAATATACTAGTAATATGCATGCTAATAAGCAACTAGTTAATAGCAAGAATTGGACCCTAAACTAAAGTGTTACCGAAATATCGACATATTATTGTGAGATTTACCAAATTAGCGTAACACCCAAATTATACGTTGTGACATTAGACTGATCTGAATTTATTTGTAATGCTCATAATAATGTCATATTACATGCATAGCTCACCAAGGGTCTTGGCTAGTGCCCTAACTAGCACAGTGCAGGTCACTCTGGTCCCTAAGACCCTCCACCCACATGCCATATTGAGCAAACACGAGGAACAAACAGTGGGGTGTGCCTCAGATACCCCTCTCTCTGTCTCTCTCTCACCCTCCTCCTCCCGTCTCTCCATCTCCCGAGCACTCCGCCCAGCGCCCAGGCCATTAGCAAACACTCAGAACAAAGGGGCGGATGAATAATCGGAGGGAAATGTCAACGTTTCATCATGGCCGCCCGGCTGCGGCAGTTATCCATTAACCACACAGAGAAGTGCTGTATCGGCCAACCACCTAAACCACAGCACTACAGTCACAGAGACAGGTGGGGAGAAACGTATTTTCCCTATTATGGAGGTAGACAGAAAAATAGAGACACATTTTGGAAAATTAGAAAAAGAATAGAATTCATTAATAGCATTCATAAATAATGAAATCTAAACTGTAATATTTTTGATAAGCAAGGTCAGGAAAGAAAAATCACAAATGAGATCTCTTTAATTTCTCAATGGTTTATCGTGAGTAAATTGAGATGTCCTGCATCTCAAAAGTTTCTCCTGAGAAAAGACCAACGTATTATCAAATGCATCTGCTAACATTTCAGAAGAAATCTCAACACAGAATCTTGAACACAGAAAATGTCTCAATAAATTCCAAACGATCAACTATAAAAGTTTTCCAATATTGTGTCAATTTTTATTTCTTGAAAGAACTTTTTGAACAAGCTGATATTTGAATGAAATGGGTAACACTTTATAATAAGGTCCTTTTAGTTCATGTTAGTTAAAACATTAACTAACAATGAGCAATATATTTAGTTATTAATCGTTGTTAACGTTAGTTAATACAAATTAATTATTCATTGTTACAGCAGGTCCATTACAGTTTTGATTTTAATAATTTATTAGTAAATGTTTAAATGAACATTAACTAATACTGATACATGCTATAGAAGTATGTATCCTTGTTAGTTCATGTTAACTACTGTAGTTAACTATGTTAACAAGTGGAACCTATTCTAAAGTGTTATCGAAATGATACAGAAATGATAGATGTAATATTAAAAGCAACTTCTGAACAATAACATTGTAATTTAGTAATAATTTTAACTAGTAGCTATTTGCAAACATCAGCTCTTTTTTTTAGCCAACACTCATTGATGTAAATGAGGCTCCAATCTGTTTATTTGCTTTCATTACATATAGGTGCACTGTACAGAAGACAGTGTGTTGAAAGCATAAGGTTTGGGGGAGGGCGAGGCAGCAGCACATCGGGTTTCTTTTTTATACAGACGAAGCCGAGCTGAGGACCCGGAGAGCCAGAGGCCTGCAGCCCAGGGCTGGGGAGGTAAATAAGATTTCTAATTCATGAAGCGGATGTTTTGAAGGAAACTGTCTGAGGATGTCGCTATGCAGACCTGCTCTCCGACTCTGCCCTTCCAACCTCCGTCTCTGTGCTGCCATGCCCGTCCCGCTGGCATCGCAGCATGTGTGTGAGCGTAAATGTGTGTTTGTGTGAATAAAAGTGTATGCGTATGGCCCCAAAAATAATTTTTGACCCCTAAGGCATGCATAAAAAATGTATGAAAAATTTATCAATGTATTCCCTTGTGAAAACGAAGTGTGCTTAACTGTACTAATATGCACCTGTTGTGTACTTCAGATCTTAGTATATTTTTAAAAACTGTACTTGCAGATAATATAATATTAATGAAATAAAAGACCACTTAAAGGATAGTTCACCCAATAGTGAAAATTCTGTCAATATTTACTCACCCCCAAGTTGTTCTTAACCTGTATGAGTTTCTTTGTTCTGTTGAACACAAAATAAGATATTTAGAAGAATGTGGGTCTGGTCCCCATTGACTTTTATGTATAGAAAAAAAAAAATACTATGATGGTGGGTAAATAATGACAAGTTTTATTTTTTGGTGAACTATTCCTTTTAGTGTACTTTAAGAGAGTATACTTTTATGATTTATATTTCACACTTAAGTACAATTTTAAAACGCGAACTTTGTAATTAAAAGTTTTTGTCATGCTTTTGTAATGGATGGTGGTTGTAGTTGGCGCAAAACGAATAGGGATATCCAAAAGAACAGTCTTTAATCACAAATCTCAAGAGACAGAAAATATATAGACAACCTGCACACAAACTGGAACGACACTGAACAATGAACTGAGGAACCTAAGGGCATAAACTAAACAGACTTCACCCCAGGAAGGCGTGTCCTTGTGCTTTAATAAGAGTCCAACTGAGGAGGAAGGGAGGGGGCTTTGGAGGCTGGCGAGGGGCTGGTGAAGGGTTGGACTCAAGCGGAGATGACGGCGGGAGAGACCATGGTGGCAATGACGATAAGAGGAGCAGGAAAAGCCAGGCGGGGACCCAGAACACAGCCAGGATGATGGCCCACGGTGGAGTCGAAGGAGGGAGGAACCATGGTGGAGACCCAGGCAGACGACAGACTGAGATGGAGCCGATGGAAGTGGAGACCCAGGTGGAGCTGAAGAGCCAATTAGACCTTACGTCACCGATAATCTGAAGACCAAGGTGTCGCAGCAACGAGAGTCTGAGGTAGAACCAGGGTGCCAGAGGACTGAGGTGGACTCAGTGGGACAGAGGACCAAGGTGGAGTCGGAGTGAAGGTGGAGCCAGGCGGAGCCGAAAGAAGTGGAGAGACGAAGCGCAGCTGAAGACCCAGAAGTCTGTAGCACAGGCAGAGCGGTGACTGACTAAGGCAAAGCCGGAGGGACGAGGGAGCCCGGTGGAGCCATAAGGACAATAGTCTCAGGTGGAGCCGAGGGAGGGAGGAGCCAAGGTTGAGCAGACTGGTTGACGAGCCGAGGTGGAGTGACGGGCTTGGCGGCTGGAGATGGAGCCAGGGGATCCTCTTGCCAAGGCGGACCTGGAGACCGGAATACCCGGGGCAAAATCCACACAGCAGAGTGGAGTTAGAGGAGGAGCTGAAGGGAACCAGCGGAGGTGGGGGTGAAGGACTGGCTGTGGTATTACTTGAGACGCAGGAGACTTGGAGCTGGGCTGAATTAGCAGAGACACAGGAGACTTGGAGCCCCAAGTCTCCTGTGTCTCTGCTAATTCAGCCCAGGGCAGGACCAGTGATGATGCAGGAGACTATGGGGATAATCCTCTTCCAAATCCTCATAAAAAATACAGAGACCAGCTCCAGCTCACCTTCAGCAGTGGGCGTGTGGGCGGGGCTCCATTTCATAGCCCCGAACTCCACGGTCACACCCACTGGCATGGACGAAGTTGTCAACTGGTCAGACTCTGCGCTGGGCTCGTGTTTTGGGGCGATGGTTGGCTCAGTTACTCCTTCTAACATTGACATTGCGACAGGCTCTGTGTCCGTGTTTACGGTGGGCTCTGGCATACACTCCGTGCAAGGTGTGGAGGCAGCTGGCTGTGCTCTGGATCCGGAGTGGAGCTGGTGATGTCCTCCTCAGCAGGGAAGATGGTGAACGGAGATCCATTATTCACCAGCACCCACTCCACAAACGCAGTGAAATTCCCCCGAGGACCGTCACCGGGCAGGCGTGTCTTTGTACACTCATTCAGGCCGGTCCTGAAAAACACACATAGGCAGCGGTCTGGAAAGTTCTGAAGGCACGCCACGTCTAAGAAATTCGTAGTGTGGTCCTCGAGGTTTCATTGCCCCTACTCCATACAGAGCAGGCGGACAGATGTTAAGTCAATACTTTAAAAGAAAAAAAGAAAAAATGTCGCAAAAAATCTTCGGTTCCGTGTTCTATAATGTGTCGTGTTTGTAGTAAGCGCACGGCAGTCTTTAATCAGGAGTCTCATGAGATATAGTATATATAGACCACCATGAAAACTGAAACGACACTGAACAATGAACTGAGGAAACTCAGGGCATAAATACACAGGGAGTAATGAGGTAACTAAATGAACAACAGGTGAACGTGATCAGTAACTAAGGGAACTAAGTAGCAAACAGAACAGGAAACAATGAAAACGAAACACAAAGAAAACTAAACAGGAATAGAAAACTAGAACATAATCCTAACATCTTTAAAGTACACTTATTTAATTGATGTGTTGACTAATATACTAAAGTAAATTATTATAATTTTAACCTTTGTTTTCTGTTGATATTATATTTAAAGTTAATATATTTTAAATATATAAGTTCATATGTTTTAAATTTACTAAATTACAACATCATTATTATAAGTGTTTACATATATTTTTAGATACGTGACATACAAGTTTCAATAGAAATTAAAGTATATTTTAGTTGACCATAAATGCTGTGCATGTGCCAGGAAACTTTAACCACATTTCAAAGAAAATAGAATGAAACATAAAGATAAGCAAGTCCTACTTTAAGTGGATCAAAAAGGCACTCTTAAGTACAACTGATTTTTTATATAATTTTAAGCTATAATACATTTTCATTTTATTGTAAATAACATGCAATTAAGTGTATATAAGTATATTTTTATTTGCATAATAAGTAAATGCTAGTAAATGCTTTTTTAAAGTATGCTAAAGTGTATCACAAGGGTTAGATCACAAAAAAAATTACATTTATTTTAAAAAGACACTTTTTCCCCCCTCAAAATGAAGATTGTTAGTATTTGGAGACTTTTTGGATCGTGTTCAGAGTTAATGTGATGAACTACACCTGTGCAGATGCTGACAATCAGACATTTTAACTGTGGCTTATGTGTTCAAATACTTCTTGTGGCCACAGTATAGGCTATGTGGAGACGCCAGCATGGGCGAAATATATTTCTGTCCTATTCATCATCTGTTAAAATGAATGGCAAGAACGCAGCTTGGCATAGGTGGCTGTTCTTTTTCCGGTCATTAGTGCTCCAGGCAGGTAAGAATACTTCCTCTAGGTGAGATGCTGGAAAGTTAGCGTCAGGACGGCTGAAGTATGAAGGCCCGGAGCAGAGCCTGCTAAACTTAACTGACCCACACAGGTTCAACCGACACATTAAAACGCTATTTATCCTTTCCTATTTGTTCATCTATTTATGTTGCCGAATGGGAAGGATTTTTTTTTTCAGTGTGGAATGTCTGTATGACAGAGATAGAAAGAGAGAGAGAGAGTGAGGAGAGAGAACAGTGAATGAGTCGGTGTTATTTATTTAGTTTGGAGCAGTGAAAAATCACCCGCCGTATCACTAATTCCGTCTCCCCCCGGCCACCGGACGAATGAAAGCACTTTGAGGGCCAAACAGACCAGAGCAGTGTGTGCCACACTACAGTGGACATACACCATCCAGCTGCTCTCACACACTCTCACACACTCCCTCTCTGTCTCTCGCACAAATACTCACACGCAAACTCACACTCAGGCAGAGGTGTCAACCACACCGCACCCATTCAATGGAAGGAAAACTTTGTGTTGTTTGTAGTTTTATGATTTAAAAACACTGATTCTCACATTTTTATACACTTCATTATGATCACTTTCATATAAGAATTATATGAATAAACATTAAATATAATTAGGATGGCCTGTATAAATTCAAGCTATTTTTCAAAAGTAAAAAGCAATAAATTATTTGTTGAAAATGTTTCTATTTTTCTTTTTAAATATGTACATAATTGTATATAAATGGACAAAGATTGTCATACATATATTCTTATAACTATTTAAATGACTTTGGCTGAATAAAATTATAGGAGTACCTCTAATTGTATGAAAAAAAGAGTGAATTATATAGAGAAAGAAAGAGAGAGAGAAAGAGAGAGAGACTGCGACAGAAGAAGGCTAAAAGGTTGAGTGAAGTTTAAGCAGCCATGAGTCATGAATGAGCACACATTGTTAGCTCAGTGAAAATCCTCGCAAGTTCTTGGAAAAAAAAGTCCTGCGTGACACCAGGATGCAAGACAGAGCAGAAAAAAGAGCAGAGAAGAACACAGCTGTGCTTCTGCTAACACTGCAGCTCCAGTGTTAATCTTCAGCACAAACGATCCTGCACAACACATCTGCATCAATGCATCTGATGCTCAGACTCATCTACGGCATCGAAAGAGTTTCCATATTTCCTCTCCTACCTTTGCTATTTTTCATCTTATACCTTTCTGTTTATCATCTTTTTTTGGCCTTCACCTTTCCTTCATTTGAATAAAGTACACAGCTCGTTTACGGGAACTACCATGGAAAACCATCACTCCTGGCCCCTGTTTTCCGCTCTCATACTCGCCACTTTTTTCCAAATGGTTTTTGCGAGCCCCGCCGTTTAGAAGCCTTTTTAATTTTACTCTACACAACTACCCGCACCTAAGAAATGGACAGCGGTGAAGAAGGAGGCTAAATATAAACCTGTAAAAGGTAGCTTTGTGAAGGCGGGCGCTGGAGAGAGTGAGAGCTAGAGAAATTCTCCCTGCGGCCTAACTGCTAGGAAGGAGCCAGGGGCCGAATTTTTTGCCCTCAATGAAAGAAGCGATTGTCCGGGGCCCTGCAGAGCCAGGAAAGTTACCCCAGTGGTCTGGTCCTATCTGGCAGGAATGCAAAAGAGAGCAAGAGAGGGGGACAGACAGACTCGCATTCGTTTGGTCAGATACCTTCAACCCTTCAGGAAAAAAGCAGCTTTTGAGGTGTTTATAAATATCACCTGTGAAGCGTGCAGCAGGCTGACTTAAAATGAGCATGTTGGGAATGTTCAAAAAAGACTCTCAACTTGTTTGTTTAGACAGTGGCCAGTAGGAGAGGAACAGGGGAAGAGTGGAGGGGAGAGAACAGGTATTTTAGGAGCAGACTTCATTGAGAAGAAGGCCCCATTGATGATGATGGTGAGGAGGGGATGCTCTTAGGAGAACATGTTAAATTCACAGGGAGCCACGTTGCGCTCAACACTGCTCTGCTGTTTGTCTGCCACGGAAATCCACAAATCTCTGCGCTGCACTATTGCCATTTCAAAACCCTTGTGAAAAAAAGCGCACTTAATTGTATTGTAGGGACTAAACTTTCATGACGCTATGTTTATTACACAGAGGACTTTGTAGTAATGTCAAATGAAAACTTTTACTTTAAAGTAGTGTTGTCAAAAATAGCGATATTTCGATATGTATCGATACTGAAATATCTGAAACGATACCAATACTCCTTTCTACAGTATCGATACACCGAGCTGCGCTCTTCTCTCCTCTCCAACCGACAGCGAGTTGACACACACCCGCCTCCTCTTATTCACTCCGGTTAGCCCTCTGAACACGGTGAACGCGCCGGCGCGTTCTGCTCGATTTTTCCTCATGACAGCGTGTTAGTGTTGGTGTGACGGGTCTGAATTTCGTGCGGGATTGCACATAATTCTACTCATTCCCGCAGATTTCACGCTCACATCTGAAGCGCACACACATACACTAATAAAGCCGCCTCTGACATACAAGTGCAAAAATGAGCTCCTTTTTCCAGCTTATTAATGGTCAAATACACTCAAAAATAATGTCACAATGCCCATCTTGGTGAGTATTAACGTAAACACAGTTGTACAGTTCAGGAAGAATGTGTAACATGAACAGTATTTTGGATCCATGCGTGCGTCAGGTCTTAAAGGGACAGCAGCCGATGTTATTCAAACTACAAAAAGACAAACGATCACTTACTGCTTTTGACTGATTAACTTGTGCAACTTTAATGGATTAATCTGTATTTAACTTTTTACAATGAAGATTATCCAATGTCATTTTAAATTTGATTAGCCTACTTTGTTTTTTTTTTAAATTCAGTTTCTTACCTGAATACTACTGTTAGACCTACCTGAAAAAATAAAGCAAATCAAGCTTCCTTGTGCTGTGTGTAAGCTATTGCAACAAAATTACCCCATTGTAAAAAATACATTGAGTTAGCAAATATTTGTGAGATAATTGTAATGGTAATTGATCAACGTTTATATATGAAAAAAAGCTTAAAAGCTTTATCATAAAAAGTGATCTCTTCAGAAGAAATTTTGATTGCCTATTTCAATAGATGGACAAAGAAAGAAATAATATTAAAAATATCTATTTGACAGTATATGCAGCGTTTTTTCCCCCCGTGGTATCAAAAATGGTATCGAATATCGATATTTTTCCAGGTATCGTATTGAAGTTAGAAATTCCAGTATCGTGACAACACTACTTTAAAGTACATTTTAAATCATTGTTTTAATAATCTTTTGTCGTTATATTACATATAAAGTCAGTTTATTTTAAAATGCACTAAATTGCAACTTCATCATTACAGAGGTGTCATTACAAATTTATTTAAATACATGACATACAAGTTTCAATAGAAATGACAATAAAGTATATTTTAGTTGACCATAAATGCTTGTCAGTATACACTTCATCCATACTTCACAGTATTTCAAGTAATTATGAAATTACATATAAAGATGTACTTGAAAATTGGAAGAGCCAGGACATTTTTTTAATATAACTCCGATTGTATTCGTCTGAAAGAAAACTGTCATATACACCTAGGATGGCTTGAGGGTGAGTAAATAAAATTTTCATTTTTGGATGAACTATCTCTTTAAGTCTTACTTAAGTCAGGGTTGCTGAAAGTCAAGTTTTTAAAGTCAAATTCAAGGCTTTTTAAGACCTTTTTAAGACCTGAAGAAATAAAATTAATACTGTATAGGGGTATGCAATAGTGACAATTTTAGCTGATATCTTGCTGAGTGTGTTTTTGTGCTGGTACCATGGCTGGTTTAGGCCTGTTGTGGACAGCAGATTCGCGAAGACATTCATATTATTCATATTCTATGCGGCGATCAGTTCACAGCAGTGACAGAAATTAATATGTTTATTAAGGTGCAATATTTGTGACCTTAAATTGATTTCCAGGGGCATTTTTACCTATATAAGGGCATTTTTTCTAAACTTATTGGATGTATGCATCACCTTTTATGTCAAATTAAATTTAATGAGAATTATAACACAGTATAGGGCTGAAGGTCCAACATAACTGCCATTGTCCAACATAACTGCCATTATCCACAAATTTGCCAAAATGTAAAATAGAATTGCATGAGATTACGTTAGGGTGTGTGATTGACTTCAAATAGGATGTGTGATTGATTCAGCCCATGCCATCAAAATCTCATTCCAGTCAGAGAAGGGGACCAAAAGATATCTCTCTTGACTTGACCCAAAATACCCTAGCAACCACCCAGAGGAGCCTATCAACCACAAAGCAACATGCTAACAACCACTCAGAACATCTCAGCAATGCTCTGGCAATCCGCCACAACATGATAGCAAAGTTATGGTAAATTTTGCATAAGTAAACACTATTCAGATTTGAAAATCTTGTTAAAAGTTTTTTCATGTGCATTAAGACACATCTGTGTATGACGCTCACAGAAACAGCGACAGCTCCAGTGGCAATGAGCTCTGCAGGACATTACCTCTATTCATCCCTCTCTCTCTTTTCCCCTCCACTCCAGCCACGGCTGTTTATGGACCCCAGCAGCCTAAAAACAGATAAATGGAAAAAGGGAGGGAGGAGAGGAAAAAGGTAAAACTCTGTTCTGTCCTGGACGAGCAGCTTCAGTAGAGGTTCTGAAGAAACCTCCACCCTAAAACATTGACAGGTATAGACTTTAGTCAGGTTAGACGCCATATTGAATTTAACATGGATAGAAACAAGGCTGTGAGGGTTAGTTCACCCAAAATGAAAATTCTGTCATTAATTATTCACCCTCGTATCGTTCCAAACCCATAAGACTTTCGTTCATCTTCAGAATACAAATGAAGATCTTTTGATGAAATCTGAGAGCTTTCTGTCCCTCCATTGACCGCTATGCAACTGACACTTTGACGCTTCAAAAAGTTTATAAAGAGATCGTAAAACTAATCCATATGAATTGAGTGGTTTAGTCCAAATTTTCTGAAGAGACTCGATCACTTTATATGATAAACAGATTGAATTTAGGATCTTATTTACATTTAAACATTGATCAGCGAACATAAACAGAAGCTCAACCGAACCTGCTTGACGCATGAGACCAAACCTGTTTGGTTCTTCTTACGTTTGAGCTTCCGCAAGAACTCAAACGTGCTGCGTAACATGAGAATGAACCTCATTGGTTCTTGCTGAAGCTCAAACGTACTGCGTAACACGAGGATGAACCTCATTGGTTCTTGCTGAAGCTCAAACGTACTGCGTAACACGAGAATGAACCTCATTGGTTCTTACGGAAGCTCAAACGTGCTGTGTAACATGAGAATGAACCTCACTGGTTCTTGCTGAAGCTCAAACGTGATGCGTAACACGAGAATGAACCTCATTGGTTCTTATGGAAGCTCAAACGTGCTGCGTAACACGAGAATGAACCTCATTGGTTCTTACAGAAACTCAAACGTGCTGCGTAACACGAGAATAAACCTCATTAGTTCTTGCAGAAACTCAAACGTGCTGCGTAACACGAGAATGAACCTCATTGGTTCTTGCAGAAACTCAAACGTGCTGCGTAACAGGAGAATGAACCTCATTGGTTCTTGCTGAAGCTCAAACGTGCTGCGTAACAGGAGAATGAACCTCATTGGTTCTTGCTGAAGCTCAAACGTGCTGCGTAACAGGAGAATGAACCTCATTGGTTCTTGCTGAAGCTCAAACGTGCTGCGTAACAGGAGAATGAACCTCATTGGTTCTTGCTGAAGCTCAAACGTGCTGCGTAACACGAGAATGAACCTCATTGGTTCTTGCTGAAGCTCAAACGTGATGCGTAACACCAGAATGAACCTCACTGGTTCTTGCAGAAGCTCAAACGTGCTTCGTAACACGAGAATGAACCTCACTGGTTCTTGCAGAAGCTCAAACGTGCTTCGTAACACGAGAATGAACCTCACTGGTTCTTGCTGAAGCTCAAACGTGCTGCGTAACACCAGAATGAACCTCACTGGTTCTTGCAGAAGCTCAAACGTGCTTCGTAACACGAGAATGAACCTCATTGGTTCTTGCTGAAGCTCAAACGTGCTGCGTAACACCAGAATGAACCTCACTGGTTCTTGCTGAAGCTCAAACGTGCTTCGTAACACCAGAATGAACCTCACTGGTTCTTACAGAAGCTCAAACGTGCTTCGTAACACGAGAATGAACCTCACTGGTTCTTGCTGAAGCTCAAACGTGCTGCGTAACACCAGAATGAACCTCACTGGTTCTTGCAGAAGCTCAAACGTGCTTCGTAACACGAGAATGAACCTCATTGGTTCTTGCTGAAGCTCAAACGTGCTGCGTAACACCAGAATGAACCTCATTGGTTCTTGCTGAAGCTCAAACGTGCTTCGTAACACGAGAATGAACCTCACTGGTTCTTGCTGAATCTCAAACGTGCTGCGTAACATGAAAATGAACCTCACTGGTTCTTGCAGAAGCTCAAACGTGCTGCGTAACACCAGAATGAACCTCACTGGTTCTTGCAGAAGCTCAAACGTGCTGCGTAACACCAGAATGAACCTCACTGGTTCTTGCTGAAGCTCAAACGTGATGCGTAACAGGAGAATGAACCTCACTGGTTCTTGCTGAAGCTCAAACGTGCTGCGTAACAGGAGAATGAACCTCACTGGTTCTTGCAGAAGCTCAAACGTGATGCGTAACACGAGAATGAACCTCACTGGTTCTTGCTGAAGCTCAAACGTGCTGCGTAACACGAGAATGAACCTCATTGGTTCTTGCTGAAGCTCAAACGTGCTGCGTAACACGAGAATGAACCTCATTGGTTCTTGCTGAAGCTCAAACGTGCTGCGTAACAGGAGAATGAACCTCATTGGTTCTTGCTGAAGCTCAAACGTGCTGCGTAACAGGAGAATGAACCTCATTGGTTCTTGCTGAAGCTCAAACGTGCTGCGTAACACGAGAATGAACCTCATTGGTTCTTGCTGAAGCTCAAACGTGATGCGTAACACCAGAATGAACCTCACTGGTTCTTGCAGAAGCTCAAACGTGCTTCGTAACACGAGAATGAACCTCACTGGTTCTTGCAGAAGCTCAAACGTGCTTCGTAACACGAGAATGAACCTCACTGGTTCTTGCTGAAGCTCAAACGTGCTGCGTAACACCAGAATGAACCTCACTGGTTCTTGCAGAAGCTCAAACGTGCTTCGTAACACGAGAATGAACCTCATTGGTTCTTGCTGAAGCTCAAACGTGCTGCGTAACACCAGAATGAACCTCACTGGTTCTTGCTGAAGCTCAAACGTGCTTCGTAACACCAGAATGAACCTCACTGGTTCTTACAGAAGCTCAAACGTGCTTCGTAACACGAGAATGAACCTCACTGGTTCTTGCTGAAGCTCAAACGTGCTGCGTAACACCAGAATGAACCTCACTGGTTCTTGCAGAAGCTCAAACGTGCTTCGTAACACGAGAATGAACCTCATTGGTTCTTGCTGAAGCTCAAACGTGCTGCGTAACACCAGAATGAACCTCATTGGTTCTTGCTGAAGCTCAAACGTGCTTCGTAACACGAGAATGAACCTCACTGGTTCTTGCTGAATCTCAAACGTGCTGCGTAACATGAAAATGAACCTCACTGGTTCTTGCAGAAGCTCAAACGTGCTGCGTAACACCAGAATGAACCTCACTGGTTCTTGCAGAAGCTCAAACGTGCTGCGTAACACCAGAATGAACCTCACTGGTTCTTGCTGAAGCTCAAACGTGATGCGTAACAGGAGAATGAACCTCACTGGTTCTTGCTGAAGCTCAAACGTGCTGCGTAACAGGAGAATGAACCTCACTGGTTCTTGCAGAAGCTCAAACGTGATGCGTAGCACGAGAATGAACCTCACTGGTTCTTGCTGAAGCTCAAACGTGCTGCGTAACACGAGAATGAACCTCATTGGTTCTTGCTGAAGCTCAAACGTGATGCGTAACACGAGAATGAACCGCATTGGTTCTTGCTGAAGCTCAAACGTGCTGCGTAACACGAGAATGAACCTCATTGGTTCTTGCTGAAGCTCAAACGTGATGCGTAACACGAGAATGAACCTCATTGGTTCTTGCTGAAGCTCAAACGTGATGCGTAACACGAGAATGAACCTCATTGGTTCTTGCTGAAGCTCAAACGTGCTGCATAACACGAGAATGAACCTGACTGGTTCTTGCTGAAGCTCAAACGTGATGCGTAACACGAGAATTAACCTCACTGGTTCTTGCAGAAGCTCAAACGTGATGCGTAACACGAGAATAAACCTCATTGGTTCTTGCTGAAGCTCAAACGTGCTGCATAACACGAGAATGAACCTGACTGGTTCTTGCTGAAGCTCAAACGTGATGCGTAACACGAGAATTAACCTCACTGGTTCTTGCAGAAGCTCAAACGTGATGCGTAACACGAGAATGAACCTCATTGGTTCTTGCAGAAGCTCAAACGTGCTGCGTAACAGGAGAATGAACCTCATTGGTTCTTGCAGAAGCTCAAACGTGCTGCGTAACAGGAGAATGAACCTGACTGGTTCTTGCTGAAGCTCAAACGTGCTGCGTAACACGAGAATGAACCTCATTGGTTCTTGCAGAAGCTCAAACGTGCTGCGTAACAGGAGAATGAACCTCATTGGTTCTTGCAGAAGCTCAAACGTGATGCGTAACACGAGAATGAACCTCACTGGTTCTTGCTGAAGCTCAAACGTGCTGCGTAACACGAGAATGAACCTCATTGGTTCTTGCAGAAGCTCAAACGTGCTGCGTAACAGGAGAATGAACCTGACTGGTTCTTGCTGAAGCTCAAACGTGATGCGTAACACGAGAATTAACCTCACTGGTTCTTGCAGAAGCTCAAACGTGATGCGTAACACGAGAATAAACCTCATTGGTTCTTGCAGAAGCTCAAACGTGCTGCGTAACAGGAGAATGAACCTCACTGGTTCTTGCTGAAGCTCAAACGTGCTGCATAACACGAGAATGAACCTCATTGGTTCTTGCAGAAGCTCAAACGTGCTGCGTAACACGAGAATGAACCTCATTGGTTCTTGCTGAAGCTCAAACGTGCTGCGTAACACGAGAATGAACCTCATTGGTTCTTGCATGTCAAGCGAACATGCTTGAGCTTCCATTTACCACAACTGATGTGTGAGTTGATGAATGTTTATGTGAATAAAAGCCTAAATTCAATCTGTTCATCATATAAAGCGATCGAGTCTCTTCAGGAAATTTTGGACTAAACCGCTCAATTCATATGGATTAGTTTTACGATCTCTTTATAAACTTTTTGAAGCATCAAAGTGGTAGTTGTGTAGCTGTCAATGGAGGGACAGAAATCTCTCAGATTTTATCAAAAATATCTTCATTTGTGTTCTGAAGATGAACCAAAGTCTTACGGGTTTGGAACAACATAAGGGCGAGTAAATAATGACAGAATTTTCATTTTTGGTTGAACTAACCCTTTAAAGTCTTTACAATTTCACACACTGAATAAAGGTTCTAGATCCCTTAACTTTCATAACTCACAAATTTCAAAACATTTAATGGAGTTTTTGTCCCTTTTGCCCATTTCCACGACCCTACAGAAGACACACGGTTTGCAGAATGGATGGATGGATAGATAGATCTCATTTTCATTAACATTTGCTTTACCTGTGCTGAACTGACACATTTATTTTTCTAGTGTATCTTTATAATTATTGATCTTTTTATATTATTGTTCTTTTGCTCTCAGAGTTGAGGGAACTTTGGTAACACTTACAATAACCCAAAAGTCCCATTAGTTAATGCATTAACTTACAAGTATTTATTAATCTTTGTTTATATTGGTTAATAAAAATACAGCTGTTCATTGTTAGTTCATGTTAGCTCAGAACCATTACATAATATTAAAAGATACAAATTTAGATTTTAATATATATTTATTTATATTTAATATAAAATGGATTGGTTGCACTTTATATAAGGTATGGGTTAAGGTTAGGTTTAGGGGTAGGTTCAGGGTTAGTACCTAGTTATTACCCAGTTATTGTAATTACTATAATAAGTACATAGTATGTACATGGGGAACAGGACTGTAAGATAATGTGCTACCAATGTATTAGTAAATGCTGAAATTACTAAGATTAATAAATGCTTTAGAAGTATTTTTCATTACTAGTTCATGTTTTGATTTACTGTTCTTTAAATATTACATTATAAAGTTTGCGAGGCAGAATATCACAGAAGTCACGCGACAAATGCTATCTCAGAGAATGATCTTTTACAATTTCTGGTGAGCATAAAGAAACTGTGTTTGAAATTATTGTTAGCTAAATATACCTGGCAATGTACACGTAAAGAGATATATTTGTGGGAGTGGAATGTACAGATGTGTGTGTGTATGAGAGCAGACATGAGAGAATGTGTAAGTGCATGAGGAAGGGAAGTATTCGACGCATTCCAGTGCTACGGCTAGTGAATGATGTGATTCTCTCTTTCTCACACGCGGGTGTTGTTTTTAGACCCTCGCGCTGCTATAAGGAGAGGAGGGTGCTGGTGGACCATTAATTTGGCCCAGCTGGATTCCTGTCATTGCTAATTGGTGCAAACGAGGGGAACCTGAGATTGGCAGGGCACGAAAACAAACCCCCCAGTAACGGGACCGTGGCAGGGGCTGGGAAGCTGGAGGGGGGCTGAGAACTTGGCGACACTTAAGATACTTTCACCTATATCCACCATGCAGAGATGTTTATCTGACCATCTTCAGTGAGGTGTCGTGCATTGCTGCGCTTCAAATATAATTGTTAAGAGCTACAGATGTGGCCACAGGCAAAAAGCCTTTCGACTGAACGCATCACCCAATTAGCCAAGACAAACTGGTACACTACAAATATTGCGATATTTCTTTACAGTCATACCCCCCCGCCCCCCCCCCCCCCCCCCCCGGGCGATGCATGCAAATGAGACGCTGCTTTCAAATAAGTTTACTTAAATGAAGAAATACAGGAGTTGGCTTTACGAAGTAAGCGCTTTATACTATTGTAGTGAGCTACGAAAATATATCAAGATTAAGATATTATGATTTGACAAGGAAGGATATGAAAGACTTGAATTTTGTGACAACCTGTCTGTGGCCAAACACTGTATATAATAATAACAACCACTAAATTATTTAATCGTGTGTGTGTGGTTCCTACACAGCCAAGTTACCCTTACAAAAAATAAGTATACTTCAAGTTAATGTTATGCTTAAGTAAAGTGCAAGTATATTTTAAGTATACTTTATATATGTAAGTATACTAATATCAATGTACTAGAAGTATGTACTGTTTCAATACTACTTGGGACTAAATTCGCCCACTTTTTAGTGTATAAAAGTAAACTTTTTAGTATACTTTAAGTAGTAAACTTTGAGCACACTAGTTTACAAATAAGTTTTTCGTTTGTACTTATAGGTATACTTATATGCTCTCAGTAAACTACTAGTTTAATAGTTTTACACTTGTATACTTGTCTTTAAGTGAACATAACATCATACTTACAGTTTACTTTTTTATATTATTTTTGCACTTTAAGTATACTACTATGTTCCTATTCAGGTATTCATTTTTAATTCTTGAAATATACCTCTAACTGTTCCTTAAATTTTAACTTTAATCTTTCCATTTGAAAAAACATTTTATACTAGCTTAATGCATCTTTTTTTATCAACACTTGAATGTGGGCAAGTTTCATTAAAAAAGCAACATTTTAAACAAAAAGCTGAGAAAATCACATTTTTGTCACAGACTAAAATCGTCCGGATGGGATTCAGAACGATGATCAAAACATGGATGGATTAGATCGAGTCCATCAGCACACTCAAAGCTTCAGTTTCCTCTTTATGGGTTCGACATTTCGACATTCGGTAACGTTAGGCAGTTTTGATTTAAATGCTGTTTATTGTTTGATGATCGCGTTATTTTTCATTTGCGTAAGCAATCTTCTATTACTTGTTTCTGCTTCTTCTTCGCCTGTATTTTGATCCGGATATTCTGTACTAGAAGATGCGTAATAGCACCCCCTACCATATAACAGTGAAAACATGGATTGCCGGAAAATTCAGTCAGTGGCGGGGAAAGAGTAAAGTAGATTTGAAGTAAAATCCTAGCCTACAAAAAAATTCAGATACTCAGAATTAGGAACATATCTGTTTTCGGTTACACTTTATTTTAAGGTGTCATTGTTACAGTGTAATTATATATTTAAGTACTGAGTAATATTTAGTAACTACATGTACTTACTATAGGGTTAGGTAGGATTAGGGTTTGGTTTAGGGTTAGTTGCATGTAATTATGCATAATTTACTGTTATTATTATGGTAAGTACATGTAACATGTAACAAGGACACTGTAAAATAAAGTGTTACCCTGTTTTCTTTATAAATCAATCAATATTTTCAAACAATGTAAGTTTATAAGACTGTATGTAAAACTATGTGAAAAAAGTATTTAATAGGCTACTAAAATCAAAAGATTAAGTATACTTAGAATACTTAATTATACTTTTAAGTATCTCGATCAAAAGATTGAGTACATGTATAGGCCAAATATACTTAGTATTTTCTGTCAGCACAAGTCAAGTAAACTTAAGTGCAATTTTAAGTATATTTCTGAGAAGTACATAAAAAGTACACTGAAAGTATACTTTCTTATTTTTAGTTTAAAAGAAGTATACTAATAGCACACTTGAATAAACTTCTTTTTCGTAAGGGTAGCTGTATCGCTCTGTGGTCAAAATAATTGAGAAATTCACACAAATTACGCAGATAACCAGATGTTTATCTGCATGAAACGGTATAGTTAAGGATTGTGAGAGCTTTACAGCTCAATTAAAAAAATATCAATACAATTAGCACTTTAACAAACATACTAAAAAGCAAACAACAAAATAATAATAATTACCTTTACAATTCCTCAACACAGCTTAGTTTAGAATATATTTTATAGTTTATAGCTAAGTGAAAAGTAAAGGTATTGTTGCTGCTTATTAAACAGGTTTACAGTTCTCTAGAGAAATGCAGAGGACTGTTAAAGTATAGCAATTAACATGATAAATAATTGATTGAATCATTGACATGCGAGAATGAGTATTCATGGTCTGGGTGAGGTCATACAGAAGGGGGCGGAGCCTGTGACTGACTGTGACCAATGATTCTAATGTTTGTGTGGACCCACAGTGTGTGAGTAAGGAAGGGGGGGGGGGGGGGGGGGGGGTGTTTTGCTTCAGCAGAGAATTCAACACAATATATCTGCACCTGCTTGTTATCAGTCTGCCATATTTTTATGCTTGTGTTATGACCGACAGTCATTCGGCTGTAGTCTTCTGGTCAAACTCCACTCTAACACTTTTAGTTTAGCCCACTAACCAGCATACTAGACACTATCACTCAGATGAGCCGTTTTTATTACTTTCGGAGGTGTGTAAGATGTTAAAACCGGGCTATTGGCTACTTTTTGAAAAGATATTTAGTAAAATGCAGTAATATGATGAAAATTAGTAGCAATCCTAATATAGGGATTCAACAGGTGCAGACAAATTATACATTTTGAACTAGTCAAAGGTTTTTGTAAGGGCCTTTATCAATTCAGTCAGTCACTTGATCTCAAAAGTGTCTTCAGGGGTCAAAGGTGAGGTTTGAGAGTTTGTATGTGTGTTTGAAGACACTATGGGAATGAACTCAACAGGAATGTCTGTGCACATCTGGGGTCCATGTGGACACAAGGGGACAGATCAGGAAGAAAGTGTCAGTCTTGACTAGACCAAAAGACAACACAGCCTGACTTGACAACCACTATCCATGGCCTCATAAATCACCAAAGCACTAATACACACTCACACATATACACACTAACACAGCATTCTCTATGGGACTTTTAGACCATATAAACCTCTTTTCTTCAACACAAAAGAGTAATTTCAACATGGTTTGGTCCGTTTTACCACCAGAAAGGCACACACACACACATACACAAATGTATTCACTTAGTCTGACCTGATAAAAACCAAGTAGGCCTTGCCTACTTGTACTTCATTACTATATGTATGCATTATTTTAAGGTATTTTAACTTTACTAAAGTACTGTTGAGTACTTGTTAAATAATATGTATTTACAACTTAATTTAGACCATCTAAGTACACTTTGCAGGTCATTAAAGCTGCAATATGGATGATTGTTTGGTTGAAAATTAACTAAATTCTATTTTGAGCCAGTAGCCTACATAAAAAAAACTCAGTGTTCAAATTTCACTTCTTGCCTTATGCCGATATGTTAATTTCGATTTTGAACGGTCTGGTCGTATTTCGCGGGAAATCCAACGCCTATGTAATTAGCTTTTGCGTGTTTACATCATGCCCTTAAATAAAAGTCTACTAGTTAGCTAGTTAGCATTTAAAATAGAAAGCTCTGAACAGCAACCCTTACCCTTCTTGGGGAATAACATACTGTCAAAAATAAACCTTGAAATGAAGAGTTTGCGATCAAAAGCGTACAGAACCAGTAAAAAAAAAAAAAAAAAAAACATTCGACAGCGACAACAGTAGATGTGATATTGAATTGAACAGATGACATTTTTTCTCGAAATTCATTTTTGTAAAAATGTTCTTACTGTCCAGATCCGCTTTGATATGGTGATCTCTGGTAAACATGGAGATTCAAATGAACGAATTGCCGAAGCATAACTGACTCGGTCTCAGCAAATTACATGTAATTGTATGTATCAACCACAGATGGCGATAGAGAGTTTCTTTGTGGAGTTGCACAGTTTTTCATTGCAGCTTTAAATCTTTGTTTTTATCTTTCTAACAAGCAAGTCAAATAATTTTACTTTACTTTTATTTAAAAACAAAAAACAAAAACAGAATTCATAGAGTAAAATATAATAGGAACTAGGCATATATATGAATACACCTCTATAAGCAATTTTGACCAAAAGCATTTTTTATTAATACATTAAATCGTTTAATTTATAGCCTACACATTGTTAGTAATAAACTGTGAACGGTCATTCTTTAGTCATAAATGAGGTTAAATTTCAAATTAATCAATTTCAGAACAGGTTTCAGTTTAACGCCCATGTACTGATGTGAATAAACAGCTAGGTTTCTTTACAAAGTTTGTGCATCTAAATACTTGAATGAGAAATTTCATGAAGAAAGAAAAGTTTACTTTTATATACTGAAAGTACATTTAAATGGGGATACTTTTTCACTCGTTTTTATATAAAAATAGATTAAAAAAAATACCCATAATTAACGTAAATTCCTATGTACTTTTACAAAGGAAACTGACATTGTAGGAGAATATTTCAATAAAGCTATGTGAAGGATTTGGAGCATTTATGTATAGATTGGTCTAATGTGTGTGTTCAAGGTAGAATGAGCTGACTCCATTGACAGACTGCATTTGACTGCGTCTATGAGACCTATACAGTGACGAGAACACCAGGTCTCCGTTTTGTTGACACAGTGATCAAGCCAAGATCAATCTGCCTCTGAAAGGAAAATTTAATCATGCTGTTCGGCTGTCGTTGTCTCTGTCTGGCCTAATCAGCAGCCATTTTACCTTCACCCACAGCATGCCATAGAGCAAAGTCCAGCTCTTTATCTGCCTCTAACCTGCACACTATGAATGCTCTCTGTGACACACACTCGCTCGCTCTCTCTCTCGCTCTTTCCCGCTCTTGTTTATGTTCTTTTGCTGGCTCAGTTTCTTCACCGAAACCTGTTGTAGACAGCCAGCCAATGGAGTGACAGTAACTTGTGCTGGAAATAGTTTCTGGATTGTTTGAAGTAAAAATACACTGGAAATATTGTAGTGCTTTGGGGTGAATGAATAGACATTGAGGGCGCATGCAATACATCAATACTGGTTTTTCAATGACTGATTGTAAAAGTTTTACATTTGGTCCCACCCACCTTGATTAGTTGGTTTGATTCTTGATTAGATGTCCTGTAGATATAAATGACAACAGTTCACTCAAAACCACATCGTTTACTAGTCATTCATACTAATAAAGTCACTTTCCATTTCAGAGAGAGAAAAAAACATTTTACTGATATGCAAATGCTTCAAATGAATGTCACTCTGACAGACTTTTAATGACTAATATGCAAATGGATCATTTATCACCATAAATGACTCAAACGTCAGCACTAATAAAGAGGAAAATAAAAAAAAGAGTCTAAATCCATCCGCCTCAGGGCACACCTTGAAAAAACCTGACACCTAAGCAATGGCCTGTGGCATGAACAGGGTGGCGTTCTGTGAGGCCCATGCGAGCACGTCTTTAAAGAACACCCGCAAAAGTCAACAAAACACACCCCTTCTACAGGATACAGTTAAGGATGCTGTGCTCGTCATTTGCATAGCACATCTTCTAGGACAGCCAAGTGCGTATTTTAGGTCACCTTTTCCTTATATTCTTCTCTCCGTTTCAGTTTTGCCCTTTTAACCGTTTTGCTCAGTCTAAAAAGAGGCAAACAGGACAATCAGAAACATGGCAAGACTGAGGAAGCAAAAGAGATGAAAGTGATTTTATACATGAATGTCTCTTATCAGCGTCTGGTGTCCTATCAGCAGAATATGGCTCATAACAGCCAGGATTAATACTGCAAGAACGGAAGTTATTACTCACCTTCACGCTGTCCGGTAAAAGGCCAGCGTCACAAGTGTGATGTTTTTCCATCCACTGTGTAGCACCTGTCGCACTTTAGGAACACGGGTGATTTAGTGTATGACACTATTAGGCCTGACATGGTTCATGATTATTAATATTCCTTGTGGGAAAAAGTGTGCTTAATTGTATTGAATGTACACTTGTAGTGCACTTCAAATCATAAAACTTACTTGCAGATAATATACACTTTATTTTAAGGTGACGTAGTTACACGTTACTACATGTACTTACTGTAGTAATAACGGTAACACTTTATTTTACAGTGTCCTTGTTACACATGTTACATGTACTTACTATAGTAATAACAGTAAATTATGCATAATTAAATGCAACTAAACCTAAACCAAACCCTAACCCTATAGTAAGTACATATAGTTAATTAATATTACTCAGTATTTAAATATATAATTACAGTGTAACAGTGACACCTTAAAATAAAGTGTAACCGTAATAACAGTAAATTATGCATAATTACAAGTAACTAACCCTAACCCAAACACGGTAACACTTTATTTTACAGTGTCCTTGTTACATATGTTACATGTACTTACCATAGTAATAACAGTAAATTATGCACAATTGCATGCAACTACACTGTAAAAAATTATTGTGATTTCAATGGTAAAAGACTGTAAAAATGCTACGGTGAAAAACAGTTAATTAGTTAACAGAAAGTTTCCGTACTATATACGGTGAATAACTGTAATAGATCTAACCTTACATTTAATGTAATTTTACAGTAAAATACCGTTAAATTTACAGTTTTTGGAAGTGAAAAAGAACAAGTCATTGTGTAATTTACAGTGAAAACCCGTAAATTGACATTCCCAGAATTCCCTGCGTGACACTTCACATTTGATGTATTTTTGTTGAAATAACTATGTTTCTTCTTAGTTTTTCTTAGTTTTTTTTAATCAGTTATGTAAATTAGGATTTTATGTTACATCTAATGCTGTTAAATTAATGTTAATTGCATTTTTAAAATTTCATGTGTGTTACCATGATGGTGTTCAGTGTTTGTGTGAATGACACCGTGCACCTTCTATACATTAGTATTGTCCTCCTAAAAGCTGCTTGTGATGAGCTTTGATTCATCATGTGACTCTCATCACCGCTGAGTTTGGTGGTTGTCAGTATATATCAAAGGTACATAACATATATTAGTATTTCAATAGATTGGTAATTTAACATTATTTCCGTTAATGAAATACGTTTTTTTACTGTAAATTTAACTTAAATCTGTAAAACCTAAAATGTTGCTGGCCAGTTTTTTTAATTATACGGTTTTGAACTGTAAAATAGACAGTAAACTAAGTGCTGTCCTGTAAAACCTAAAATGTTGCTACCGTATTTTTTACGGTAAAGTTCTGGCAACCACAGCTGCCGGTTTTTTACCGTACATTTTACGGGGATTTTTTTTTACAGTGTAGCCCTTAACCAAACCTTAATCCTACCCTAACCCTATAGTAAGTACATGTTATTAATTAATATTATTCAGTACTTAAATATATAGTTACACTGTAACAATGACACCTTAAAATAAAGTGTAACCCCAAACACTAACCCTAACCGTAACTCTATAGTAAGTACATGTAGTTAATTAACATTACTCAGTACTTATTTGAGTAAGTACAATATAACTGCGTCACCTTAAAATAAAGTGTAACCAAAGGCCACTTAAAGAGAGTACACTTCCATTACTATGTTTCTTAACACTTTTAAAAAGTGCACTTTGTAATTATTTCAAGTTTTACTCTAAAGTAAATTTTAAATCATTATGTTCTAATAATGTTTTGTCTTGCTTTAAAAAGTGCTCTTATTTAATCCATATTCGATGTTTTTACAAACATACTAAAGTACTTGATTATGTGTGCTATTCAATATTGCATTTAATGTTAATATATTTTAAAATGTTTTAGTAACACTTGAGTTTAGGGTCCAATTCTAGTTGCTTATTAGCATGTATATTACTAGGATATTGGCTGTTTATTAGTACTTATAAAGCACATATTAATGCCTTATTCTGCATGATCATATTCTACATCCTTAATCCTACCCAGTACCTAAACTTAACAACTACATTACTAACTAGTAATAAGCAGTAATTAGGAGTTTATTGAGGCAAAAGTCGTAGTTAATAGTTAGTTAATACTGAGAATTGGACTCTAAACTAAAGTGTGACCAATGTTTTAAATTGCAACTTGGTCACTAGTGTACTTACAAATGTATGGCATACAAGTTTCAATAGTTTCAATAAATGTTGTTTAGGACCCTACTGACTTTAACTGCATGGACAAAAACAGTTCTTCAAAATATCTTCTTTTGTTTTCTGCAGAAGAAAGAAAGTCATACAGGTTTGGAACAACATTAGAGTCTGTATCTTGCAGTGAGCTATTCCTTTAAGATTGAAATAATCAAATTTCTTTATTAGGTCACAAAGGAAAAAGTACATTCCAGTTTAGTCATGATGGGAAGGGCCCTCTGTTATACTTGTACCTAATTTGCCATTGTGTCACTGTGGAAACCATATCAGTGGCGTATTGGCGTATCTTATCAGGCTGGTGCCCCAGCAGCAAGGTCCCTTTGTGTTTCTCATGAAGAAATAGCTACTATATAGATTCCCACCAGGAGACCCAGGGCAGAGTCTACTTTACATTCACTCTATTTTCTCCAGCCATGTCTATCTATCATCCTTCCCTCGCTTTTGCATGTGATCTGCTCTGCCTTTGAAAAAGAGTGACGTGACGAGAGAGCATGGTTTCACGGCTCTTTGTGATAAAGCAAAAAAACACTGAGCTGAACCGCGTGGCTTGAGAGTTCTGCTCGCCTTCCGTCTCAGAGGACGAAGAGAGACAGGGTGGGATATTTCACACCAAAATAAGAAAGAACACAATAAAACACATGTTTAAAATGATTATGAAAACTTGAGGTATAGATGATTCATTATTGCCGGATGCTCTTGGGACAATAAAACATGATAGGGCTATTATCCTGGCAGATGGAATATGGTTATTATATTGCTTATGCTCATTTTACAGTAAGGGTCTTCAAAATGTCACTCTTCAGATTGTGATTGTTTTATTTAGACGTACAGTGGGATCCAAAACGCTTCTGTTTTTTAGTGTTTTCTAACGTGATACAAAATATTATCAGCATAACAATTTGACAGCAGAACTAACTGTAAGTTTATAAGTTTATGTCAAACCTGATGATCATGTTACTTGATCTCAAATGTTAAAATCAGGGCACTTATTGCTTATTTCTTCACTTGCAGAAATGGTACCTTTAAAGGCAGTACACTTAACTTTGAACCTTATCTACCCCTAAAAGGTGCATATTAGTATGTTAGTGTAGTAATATGTACTTTTAAAGAACTACGAACTCTATGAACCTTCAAGGGGCAAATAAGATACATGGTTACACTTTATTTGGTAACACTTTATTTTACAGTGTCATTGTTACATATGTTACATGCAGTTACTATAGTAATAACTATAAATTATGCATAATTACATGCAACTAACCCTAAACCAAACCAAACCCTAACCCTATAGTAAGTACATGTAGTTACTTAATATTACTCAGTACTTAAATATATAATTACAGTGTAACAATGACACCTTAAAATAACCCTTTATTTCAAGGTGATGTAGTTACATTGTACTTACTCACTTAAGTACTGAGTAATATTAAACTACATGTACTTACTATAGAGTTACGGTAAGGATTAGGGTTTGATTTAGGGTTAGTTACTTCAAACATGTAACTGTCACCTTAAAATAAAGTGTTACCATTTGATTTTTTTTTTCTGGCAGTGTTCTGCTCGTCCTTGATTAGATGCATTATAATAATTCAAGACATCATAAAAATGACAACAACATATAAAAACTGCACTGTTCATGTCTAAGATTCATCAATGCATAATATTTTTTACATTTTACTTTAATAAATATTAAAACATTTTCAATAGTTACATTTATGTTTTAGGAATATGTATATTTTAAATAACTCCAAAGCATATGTGAGAAGTTTTTTTTAATAAGAAGAGAACATAACAAACATTAAGAACATACCATGAAACCAAATAAAGCAATATATATATATATTAAGACACTTATCTTCTAAGCCCAACGGCCAAAAAGCTGGGTTTAAATAAAACTAAACAGTACAAGAACATAAATTCTGACCTGCTTTCTTACAAAATTCAAAAAGACCTGCAAGAAATTTGTTTATGACATGATGGCTTGAGACAAAGTTTTTATTATTAAAATGCTTTAAAATCTCTGAAGGAGATTTTTAAATGACAAGATCTTACAAAAATACATCATGGCAATGTCATTAGGGTCTGTATAGTTTTCTGATAAAAAGGTAGTTACAAAGCATTTTTTGTAACAAAACAATGCCACCCCTCCCCAACAGTGAAGAACAGAGAGGTCACTAGTGCAAAGTATTGTATGGAAATGGCCCTTAGTGCATTGTCTGCTGATCTAAGTAAGAGCCGAAGCTGAGCTGAGCACACTGGAACAACAGTGAAAGGTCTTTGACATCTTTTTCGTGAGCGTTATTGTCAGTATTTCTAAAAAGGGAAGTCTGGAAAACAAATAGCTGGATTTACCACAGTTCAATCCATCTTTGTCAAACTTTTATCTCTTTATATATATATACACTTAACACAAAATTCTTCAGAATATACAAAATGACTTCATGGCCAAGTGTAAAAAAAGTAATTCTTCAGCTTCTCTAAGGGACAAGCATAATGATACACTCTCCTTACATGTGCACTGTATGTAGTGCACTTCAAATGAACACGCGTTATGCTGTAACACAAAACAGGAGAGTTTCCCTGTAACACAGTAACACCTGCTCACAGCAGTAACCTGAACTCAAACGCTTCCGCAATCATGCTCACGTCCTCTTATTGTCACATTGTTTACGTAACTTCACGACACAAAATCATACAAGATATATTAAATTCTTCCCTTCATAAATAAATGCCTGACTCCTGCTTCCCCCCCAAAAACAGTATATACACATGGCATCATTTGTATACATCTTCTGTGGTACATCGGAAACCACAATGTTTAGTTCCTGAATATATGTTAATTAAATTAGTTTCTGTAATAGCATTGGAACTCGTCCCCTTGGTTCTGGTGAAAGCATGTTTCACTCTTAAAAATAAAGGTTCTTTATTGGCATCTATGGTTCCATAAAGAACCTTCAACATCCATGGAACCCTTTCAAAGGTTCTTTTAAGAACTGTTCCTGAAAGGTTCTTTGAGGAACCAAAAATGTCTTTTGAAACCTTTATTTTTAAGAGTGCAGGAAACGTAGTTATTGATGGCAAAGCAAGCTCTTGAGTTGAAGTGTCCTGCCATTAAGAGTCTGTAGAGTTCAAATGGCTGGTGAGCACATTAGGATGCATTGAGGACAGACCTGCTGTAGAGGGTCTGGTAATACGCACCAGAGTCAATGGCGGACGGACCAGCACTGTCATAGATCTGTTTGGCGGCCATGGGAGAAGATGTGGTGTAGCTGTTGTAAGCCATCACCTGGTCCTGGTACGACTTGAGGTCCATCTTCTGCTCGTTGGACATGAGATTGGTGATGGAAAACGGATGGTTGAAATTGTAGTGTGGGTCCATGGACTTCAGGGGGTCGTTCTGCAGGTCCAGGTGTTGCATCGGGCTGGCCAACAGGTGAGGGCTGCTGCCCATGCCCTGAGAGTGCAGGTGCGAGCCGGATGGGGGCATGGAGGAGGACACCGAAGACGGGATTGGCACTGGCGAGCTGTGTGAAAGGTTGGGTGCTTGAGACGGGCAGTCCAGCTGCACCAGGCTCCTCTGCTGCTCCTCCGAGGCTGATCCAGCATGGGAGCTGTCGGAATGGGCAGAGTCGGCACCTTCGGAGCCGGTGGCGGGACTGTGCTCCTCCTGCATCCCCTCACCACTGTGGCCGCCCTTGGCGCCGCTGCCCTCCTGGGACTTCGACGAGCTCTTCTTCCCAGATTTGTCCTCGATCTTGAAGCGCTTCTGCCGACGCAGGTAGCAACCGTTCTCGAACATGTTCCCGGAATTGGGATGCAGCGCCCAGTAGGAGCCCTTGCCAGGCTTGTCGGGCGAACGCGCCACTTTGACGAAGCAATCATTGAAGGACAGAGAGTGGCGGATGGAGTTCTGCCAGCGCTGCTGGTTCTCGCGATAATACGGGAACAGATCCATGATCCACTGGTAGATTTCGTTGAGGGTTAGCATCTTGCTGTTGGACTGCTGGATTGCCATCGTGATGAGGGATATGTAGGAGTACGGTGGCTTGGCGTGGGTCAGAGAGCGACGGTAGGGCTTTGGCATCTCCTTAGTCCGGTTAAGAGAGGTAGGAGAGGGGTAGCTGATCTGGGACATAGGCTGGCCCATGCTTTGGTAATGCGAGAGGGGGCCCAGCGTGGAACCAGAAGAGCCCAGCTGGGTCAGAGAACTGGGGTTCAGAGAGGAGCCTACAGGGGACAGGCTCATGTGGTTGGGGCCTCCACCCATGCTGGTCAATGGGCTGCTGTTGAGACCTGTGCCGGGATAGCCCATATTCATGCTGGATGTGGAACAGGCTGAGTTCAGATTTATGTAGCTGTTCAAGCTGCTCACTGAGTTCATGGCGCTTGGAGAGGAATACATCTGAAAAAAAAATAATACAGGACATTAATGTTTTGCCTTCAATTTGTAACAATTTAGTAACTATAAAACAAAGTCTAACAGTTTATACACACACACACACACACACACAATTAGAATACATTTCACCTCTGGCTTCTATATCATAAAGTTACAATGTAACCTAACTTTGTTATATTCTAAGTTTCTGTTATTACACGATTTGCATAAAGTGTAAAGTGTAATTTAAGCATTTTATAATGAATATTTAATTTCTTTTCATTTCGTTTTACAATATAAAACGAATTTTCAGTTAAAATCGCACTATTGTGCAATTTTAACCGTCGGTGTATTTAAAACTCTTCAGCAATCTGACGCAATTGACGCAGTGTTCGCGGTCACAAAATAGTTTTTGTTAAGTTTGAATGGATATGCGCAAATGTAGAATGAAGAATAAAATGTCAAATTAATGCTGCTTTATGAATAAACAATTATCTCCTTTATTTTCTAGCCTATTGGTTGCACTGGCATGTAAAACGAGTGCACGAGAATGTAACAAAATTAAAATCGAAATCTAATCGAAAGCTAAATGTCGACTCTTAAAAATAATATAGGCGAATTTATTCTTTTAATAAAATAATAGCAACATGCGAACATTACATCACTATAGATCATTTTATTTTCCTATTTAAATGTAACATGTTATTTCGAATTCTATCTATCTATCTATCTATCTATCTATCTATCTATCTATCTATCTATCTATCTATCATATTCTTGTATGAAAATGTATGTTTAATTAACTATATAAAAGAATACTGAAGACTTTCCAGAACTTACCTCGCTTGCCTCGTAGAAAGCATTCCATTCCGGAATTTCATGTGATTCCATCTTCACAGAGCTCAACATCCCAAAATAAAGTTGCAACTCGTAAGAAAGTGACCGGAGACTATTGTATTAAAATACCCTTTTGTTTTTTGTTTTTTGTTTGTTTTCTCCGCGGTTTTGTTAAAGAAAAAAAGCGTCCCACAAGACGACACACGTTGTAATTCCACGTAATATTACAGCATGAACTGCAATAAAAAGTTTGATAAAGTTAGGCTCTTCTGTTGTCTTCAGTCCCGTGGATCAATCAGTTGGTTTCTCATGATTGGGTAACTTAGTTCACTCAGTTGTTTTGTGTGGCAGGACCCGTAAACATGTTGAAGTAATCCTGAGAAGTCCAGCGTGAAGCTGTCGTGGAGGCTGTGTCGGGTCTCTGTGGGGAGTAACTGTAGAAAAGCCTCACCTCAGGCTTTAAACACGCGCAGGTGAAGGAGGGACCGCCCAACAGGCCCCGGGACTCAGGAAGACGTCCCTAGGTCTCTCTTGCCCCCTGCTGTTCTGTATATTGGCCTGCCGACACGGCCATCTCAATTGTCATCCCAGACAACTTAAGGCCTAGAATGAAAATGAATAGAAAGAAATGTTGGGCCTCTGCTGCAATTCACAGAAGAATGGGCTTATATAATATAGATGGATGGATAGATAGATAGATAGATAGATAGATAGATAGATAGATAGATAGATAGATAGATAGATAGAAATAGGCCTATTAGATAGATAGATAGATAGATAGATAGATAGATAGATAGATAGATAGATAGATAGATAGATAGATAGATAGATAGATAGATAGATAGATAGATGGATAGATAGATAGATAGATAGATAGATAGATGGATAGATAGGCCTATTAGATAGATAGATAGATAGATAGATAGATAGATAGATAGATAGATAGATAGATAGATAGATAGATAGATAGATAGATAGATGATGGATGGATAGATAGGCCTATTAGATAGATAGATAGATAGATAGATAGATAGATAGATAGATAGATAGATAGATAGATAGATAGATAGATAGATAGATAGATAGATAGATAGATAGATAGATAGATGGATGGATGGATGGATGGATGGATGGATGGATGGATGGATGGATGGATAGATAGATAGATAGATAGGCCTATTAGATAGATAGATAGATAGATAGATAGATAGATAGATAGATAGATAGATGGATAGATAGATAGATAGGCCTATTAGATAGATAGATAGATAGATAGATAGATAGATAGATAGATAGATAGATAGATAGATGACAGACAGACAGACAGACAGACAGACAGACAGATAGATAGATAGATAGATAGATAGATAGATAGATGTTTTTTCATGACTGATGACATGCGAATGTCTTGCTTTTCGTCGCTCGTTTGATTCTGTCGTCATCAGTGATGTGTTCATTATAAGCTCATCAGGGCTTAAACTCATCACTGCGGGGTTCCACGTCACTAATCTGAGGTGCCAGTTTTAAAAGTTGTTAAATCCCCTCGGCTATCACTTTCACGTCGCTCACAGCCAGCGAAGGACGGCGATTCATTCTCGAGATTTAAAAAGATGATCTCATGCCGTCTTTGACTTGCGCGTTCGTTTAGTGAAGAACTAAACAGCAATACACAAGAGAATCAAAATACACTGATTTGATTGTTAAATAAGCAAATATATTCCTTTTCTGAATTTTTTCGTTTTAATCACAATAGATTTTGTTCGTTTTTATCTTAATATAGCCTATTATATTCTTTATACTTATCCTATAGGCCTATTTTTATAAAATTATTTTATTTCACTTTTATTTGCGAGTTTAGCCTTCGTTTTTCTAGACAAAAGCTGATTCGAATTTTGAAGTCTTTCCACAAATTTTCAACGTGAACATCTGTGAACTTTTCCTGGCTTGAAATGACCCGTGAGGATGCGACTGTAGTGGCTGTGTGAATACACATCTGTTGTTCGGCGCAGACAGGAACATCACAATGTCAATGCATTTCCTAATGGCTAATGAATGGAGATGTAATTGATCAATTGGCGGGGGGTCGACAGGATTAGGAGAGGCCTGACCCCCAAAATGCAATTTATGAGATGTTCCCACAACAGTTGTCTATGTCCATCTAAAAGAGTTATTAGCTACAACTAGAATTATTCACAGAATTTCCTTCTTGATTGGCCAGTTGCTCTTAATTTTGTAGTTTGCATCAAATCAGATGGGATTTTACACTGAGAAATGTCCCTCTAGCCTAATTCAAATAGCCTACCTGTGGGTGCACATGATCAGGAATAAAAATAAAAGTCTTAAGAACTCGCAGACTTGTCTATCTAGTGTTTGGCACGCTTTTCTTCCCCAGTAATCCCTGTAGTGTCTTGAGATGGTGTATTGGCGAACACACATCTGAACATCCTCCTGCTGTCTCTGCGCTTCTCATGCAATGCAGCGGCGCATCGTTCATTAACACCTCTATAATTGGATAACAATAGCCTTAATGGGTGACGCTAATGGAGGAAGCAGAATATTAGAACCGTGTCTTAAGGCTTTTGAGGAGCCAAACAGCAGTGAGTCATTAATGATAGTCAAACTGGCTGAAAATACGAAGAATTCACATGGAAGCCTTCAGGTAACAAGCAGACTTCAGACAGGAAGTTTTCACCCTAAAATCTATTAGGATAAATACAAAAAGCATCTTTCAAGAACAATATCCATATCTGTAGGCCTATTTATACGTAATAAAGCCTACACGTAAGTGGCTTTTTATTTCATTAGGCTAATATTATATTATCTGCAAGCACAGACTACGCTACTTCTAAGATTTAAGTGAACATTCAATACAGTTAAGCGCAATTAGGGTGGTTGTCTTATGTTACTAAAACATTCGTTTTTTTTCCTGAAACAATGAATCACGTTTACAAAAAGTCTGTTTAAGTGTGCTATTACTTCTTTTAAACTATACGAAAGGTATACTTTCAGTCTTCTTACTATAGGCATACTTAAAATTACACATATGCTTGATTTATACTGTCAGAAAGGTATATATGGCCTATATGCGTACTTGTAGGCCTACTCAATTTTTTGTTCAAGATATACTTAAGAAGTATTCTTATAGCCTACTTGGCTTGTAGTTGTGTTTACTCTTTTGATTGTGTAGCCTATTATTATTATTATTATTTTTATTTTTTATTTTTTTTTACATAGCCTAGTCTTATAAACTTACATTGTTTGAAAATATTGTTTTATAAATAAAACAGATATGTTCCAAATTCTGAGTATGTGATTTTGTGAATTCCACTGGTGTACATTTACAAATAGATGTACAAATCTACTTACAGTTAAAGGTATATTTCCAGCATAAAAAATTAAAATTAATAGGCTATACCTAAATAGGAACATAATAGTATACTTAAAGTGCATATATATATATATATATATATATATATATATATATATATATATATATATATATATATATATATATATATAAAAAGCTATAATGATGATAAGTTCACTTAAATAAAACTTACAAGTATACATGCAGTATACTAAACTAGTAGTTTACTTCAAAGTGTAGCCTACTTTCATAAACTAAAAAAATGTGCTACAAGCATTTAACTAGTAAACTATCAGTATACCTATAAGTTCCCTTGTAGTATTGTTATAGTACAAACGAAAAATGTAGTTGTGTACTAAAAAAATCCTTAAAAAGTATACTTTTAAACACTAAAATGTTGGCCAATTTAGTCCCAAGTAGTATTGAAATGCATTTAGTATACTACAAGTACTACATAAAGTTAACTTAAAAATATATTTGAACTTTACTTAAGTATAGGCCTACTTAATAAACTTGATAGGCAACTTTTTTTTTTTTTTTTTTTTGTAAGGGCAATGGTTTGGCCAATCATTTTGCTGCATATTCTATTCAGTTCTCTTTTATTCTATAGACAATGAGAGTCTGTAGAATTACACAGAACGTTCTTTTGAGGTTTTACACGTTGCGAAATGCATGAAGGTTAGAAAGGTTATTGTTTTAAAACAAAAAAAAATAGTTTTAAAATGTTTATATAGATCCTAGTTTATACAGACACTATAAATAGTGTCCAGTCCCATGAGTTGTAATGGCATTCATGTCACTGACTGAACACTAAATACTTTTTGTTTCACATTTCATTTCACCGCTTATCAACTAAATCAAGTGTTTACTAAACAACCAGATTCAGTTCTAGTTCTGTTGCAGTATGATGGTAGAATATTTCCATCTGCTGGACAAAGTGTAGCATTACAGCGGAACCCACGAGACTTTCAGTGTTCGTTTAGAATCATTGAGACACGATTATAGTTTTTATTTTTATATTTTACATTTTAATTTTTGCTTTATTTTATTTCTTTTTAATCATTTGTATTAGTTTTTTTTTTTTTTTAAATGTCTATATAGTTTATTATACTCAGTTTTATTTTATATTTTTATACACATCAAGATAAACAATGAAAATAAGATGTTTCCTTTGCAAGTTTTTTTTTTTTTTTGTAATATTTAAACATTTCAAACATAAACATTTCAAGTAACAAAAACGTTTGGTAACACATTTTACAGTGTCCTTGTTACATATGTTACATGTACTTACCATAGTAATAACAGTACATTTTACATGCATAATCACATGCAACTAACCCTCAACCAAACCTTAATTCTACCCTAAACCTAAGTACATGTAGTTAATCAATACACCGATCTGGCATAACATTATAAAGGTGAAGTGAATAACACTGATTATCTCTTCATCACGGCACCTGTTAGTGGGTGGGATATATTAGGCAGCAAGTGAACTTTTTGTCCTCAAAGTTGATTTGTTAGAAGCAGGAAAAATGGGCAAGTGTAAGGATTTGAGCGAGTTTGACAAGGGCCAAATTGTGATGGCTAGATGACTGGGTCAGAGCATCTCCAAAACTGCAGCTCTTGTGGGGTGTTCCCAGTCTGCAGTGGTCAGTATCTATCAAAAGTGGTCCAAGGAAGGATCAGTGGTGAACCGGCGACAGGGTCATGGGCGGCCAAGGCTCATTGATGCACGTGGGGAGCAAAGGCTGGCCCATGTGGTCCGATCAAACAGACGAGCTACTGTAGCTCAAATTGCTCAAGAAGTTAATGCTGGTTCTGATAGAAAGGTGTCAGAATACACAGTGCATCACAGTTTGTTGTGTATGGGGCTGCACAGCCGCAGACCAGTCAGGGTGCCCATGCTGACCCCTGTCCACCGCCGAAAGCGCCAACAGTGGGCACGTGAGCATCAGAACTGGACCACGGAGCAATGAAAGAAGATGGCTTGGTCTGATGAATCATGTTTTCTTTTACATCACGCGGATGGCAGGGTGCGTGTGTGTTGCTTACCTGGGAACACATGGCACCAGGATGCACTATGGGAAGAAGGAAAGCCGGCGGAGGCAGTGTGATGCTTTGGGTAATGTTCTGCTGGGAAACCTTGGGTCCTGTCATCCATGTGGATGTTACTTTGACATGTACCACCTACCTAAGCATTGTTGCAGACCATGTACATCCTTTCATGGAAACGGTATTCCCTGGTGGCTGTGGCCTCTTTCAGCAGGATAATGTGCCCTGCCACAAAGCAAAAATGGTTCAGGAATGGTTTGAGGAGCACAACAACGAGTTTGAGGAGTTGACTTGGCATCCAAATTCCCCAGATCTCAATCCAATCGAGCATCTGTGGGATGTGCTGAACAAACAAGTCTGACCCATGGAGGCCCCACCTCGCAACTTACAGGACTTAAAGGATCTGCTGCTAACATCTTGGTGCCAGATACCACAGCACACCTTCAGGGGTCTAGTGGAGTCCATGCCTCGACGGGTCAGTGCTGTTTTGGCAGCAAAAGGGGGAACAACACAATATTAGGATGTTATGCCTGATTGGTGTATTACTCAGTACTTAAATATATAATTACACTGTAACAAATACACCTTAGAATAAAATGTAACAAAATGTTTTAATAGTTTAGTTTTAGTAAATACTGACCTAACAAGCAAACTGACAATTACCTGGATATTGCAGTGGGTCAGAGATTTGATAACACTCAAAGTGACCTGGTTTAAATTCCAACTAAAACATCATGTATGTCCGAAAACGCTGTAAATAGATCTAAACTGAAATCATGTCCTTTCTCCACACAAACACAGCAGATAAGCAGAGACTGTAAGAAAGCAAACATGTTCTAACCTTGAACAGTTTCTGAATCTCCAGTAGGTATAAAAACAACCCAGTGAGGTTTACACATAATCACACGTTCATAATGATCGATTCAAAGTCCACCTTTTATTGGGTCAAACCGTTTCCACATCGCAATGTAGTTTTCCAAGTTAACTACGCTGTCAAAATGTTTGCCAGTTAACCTAAAACTGTAATTCAAGTGTTATTGAAGTGAAAAAAATAATTTCTCAATGGAAAACCTGACTTACATTGGGTTACATTAGTGGAAGTCATTTGAAGAGTTAAATCAGTTTTAGTCTAGAATAAAGAAACTCAAGCTGAACAATAATCATGACAAAAATCATTCAGCTAAAATGCCACTGCAAGACATAGAAAAATGTTTAAAAATAACTATGAACTATATTGAAGTGCTGTATGCCACCTATTTAAAAATGTGAAATAGTAAAAACACTAACCTCCTAGCAATTTCTGGGTCAAAGTTCAGCATTTATCTGCAGACTTCTGCCAACATTTGCATTATTAAAAAAACCAACAGCCTCAGAGTTTGTGAAAAGTCAATCTTTTAATTTAAATACAATTTAAGCTGTAACATAAAAGCCGATTAAACAGAGGTCTTACAGAACAGTACTTTGTGCATTTATATATTTAGTCATATATTTTTCAATGTCAAAACAATATGGAGAACCAGACCTACATTGGCCAAAAAATATCTGGAAGAGTCCAAATATGTTTGGGGCCACCGTTTATTGGACTACCTGTCTAATATACGCCGGCTCTTTCAAATCTTTCATCACTTACATTAAAACAATTGTCATAAAGTATGTCTTTTACATGTAAAAACGGAAAGAAAAAACATATACTTGTAAAAAAAACAACAAAAAAAAACAGAGTGGCTCTGTTGTCAAAACTAGTCATCGCCTCCAAGGATTTAAAAGCCAATGGGTTACAATAGAAAATATAGCGATCTGCTTACTCGTAATAAAAATCTATCATGTGTCTACCCATAAAGGTTTCAACAGACATTCCCAATGTAAAACACTCCCCATATCTGTCCTTGTAATCTGACGAAAGCCACAAAAATATATGTTATAGCATCATATGATACGACAATATTCAGCATGTCTATCTTTGGTTTTCTATTCATTCAAAGACTTAGTGGTACATAAAGCAACATAGTATCAAATCTAGAGATTGCACATCTATAACCATTGAAAGGGATAATTCTCGTAACAATCTACACGGAGTAAAAAACATAAAGATATCTATTATACATGCTGTATCAAGAAGCAATTTAAAGGAAGGGCTTTTAGCACTTAGTAATATTCCTGGACTATTTAACAGTTTTATGCAGCATATACAACAGCAAAAACAAGAGTGGGCCAGAAGTCGGTGCAGTTCTGTGATTGTGAAAAAAGTCACCTTCCCGCTGTACAATCTGCATCTGTCTGGTGGTTTGTAGCACATTCTGGGAAATCACTGTCACCCCACTGGATCTTTGAAATGTGTTTCTTCTCATAGTAAATACCACACGGTACGTGAACCTGGTTTCGCTTTGCAGGACTGGAAGTTCTTAGAGCGCTGCAGAAGAATTGACAGGGGCCAACAAATCTAAGAGTCTGAAATAAGTGCTGGAGGGTTTAATACACGGGCAGAAAAATGGCTGTGTTCTCCTTCGTCTTGGCCGAAAGAGAGACGGTGAAGGGAAGGAAAAGGAGGGGGGGGGGGTACAACGAAGGGCAAGAGGGGGCCTGGGTAGATGGAGGAAGAGGATCTGCCCACCAGCAGTCGTCTCTCCAGTGCTGTGGGTCACACGATCACAGCCGCCATCTTTAGGGCTCAGGATCGCAGCTCCCTCAGAGTGAGGTGTAGTTCTGGAAGGGTGGCATTAACATACATGTTAACATATAGATTTCACATTTATATTATACACAATATACACACACAACCAAAAGTTTGGGGGCAGTAAAATGTTATGTTTTTACAATCAAGGCTGCATTAATTTGATCAAAAATACAGTAATATCATGACATTTTATTACAATTTAAAAAATACTTTAAAATGTAATTTATTCCTGTGATATCATTACTCCAGTCTTCAGTGTCACATGATCCTTCAGAAATCATTCTAATATGCTGATTTGCTGCTCAAGCAACATTTATTATTATTATCAATGTTAAAAACAGCTTATTATTTTTGTGGAAACCATTTTTCAGGATTCTTTGATGAATAGAAAGTTTATTTGAAATCTCTTGTAACATTATAAATGATTTTATTGTCACTTTTGATCATTTTGATTAACTATGCATGTTATCTAACCTGCTGCTGGCCGTTAGGGGTCTCTTTCCTTCTTCACCTTTACATCACCTGCCAGGATTGTGGAGATCTCGCCTTGCATGAAGGCCCACGGCACGTTGGAGCCCACGAGAGGGCACTTCTCCCCGCTGGGGCAGTACACCTCACTTCCTGAGCCCTGTCTGCGGATGAAGTCTCGCGTGCAAGGGAAGCAGAACTTGTGCCCGGGCACCGATGGACACTGGACGAAGTGCGTGTCCTCCAGGCGCTCGTGGCAGATGGTGCAGCAGAGAGGGGCACCGCCGCCTCCGGCTCCTCCTGAGCCTTCGGCTCCCATAACAGCGCCCTGGTCAGCGAGGGGCACAGTGACGGTCGTGGTCGGCCCTCCCGAGCTACTGCCAGCCGACGGTTCTCCGTTGCGTGATGCCAGCCGCCGCTGACCACCGATAGGTGAAGGACTGGTGCTGTTCTGTCGGCCTGCGTTTGCCGAGTGGCTTCCGCTGCCGCCTGGAGCATCTTTCGGGGTGGCAGTGCCGACGTTGTCGGCCACACTCATGAGCGCAGTGATGGGCGAAGGGTCGCTACTGTGGGCCTCTGGTGGCTGTCCTGCGCTGGCTAGCGATGTGGCGGGCATATGGCCAGGAATGCCAGGGTACACGCCAAGAGACCAGTGTTGGCGCATTTCCTCTGAAGTCATCCTCTCTGCGCCTTCCGGCTCAGGCGAGGCTTTGCGTCTGCGTACTCTAGGCTGCGTGGGGCGGCCAATGTGGCAGAGCGCGGTGGGCAGCATAGAGCAGCTGGCATCCAGGTACGGCTGCGGGAGGGCGTCCGGGGCCGGCGCGTCTTTGAACGCCCGCACCGCGTCGCTGAGAAGCTCTGACAGGAGACGCCAGTCGCCGGTGCCATGCCTTTTTTCATACTCCACGTATTTGTAGCCTGAGTTAATGACCTTGCCAGTGTCTTTCTGAGAGTCGTGGAACATCTGCTTGACTAGCGCCAACACGCTGGCGAACACGTTACCAGACCCGCATGGGTACTCGACGAAAACCTTCAGCTCAAACTCAACCATCAGTTTGGCGTCGAAGGCAAACACTCTCCCCACCAGGCCATGGTCCTTCTTAAAGCGTACATTAAACGGGGTGCAGGCAGAGAGGGTGTGCAGGGCCTCACGCATGTGTTTGGGGCGTCCCGCCCAGTCGTCCGCACGGTTTCTCACGCTTTCGGAGAGCTCGGCGAGCGCTTCAGCGTTCCTCTGTTTGTCCTTGAGCTCTTTTTCAAACTCGGGGCTCATGAAAGATGCCACACCCACATTCATCCCCATGCCCATGGCCTGTCTTTTACTGATCTCGTTCAACATGGGAGCAGAAATGGTCAAGGGGGCGCCACCAGCTCGGGCATTCAGACCAGGCATGGCGGTCAGCAGACCATGAGGGGCTCCGACAAGCCCCTGCGCCATTAAATTGGGTGGCACAGCCCCCACCAAAGTCCTCCTGGCAGTAGGACTCTGCCTACTAACCTCAGGCGGACCTCCATCTTCCAGTCTAGGCAGCCCGTTGGGCAGCCTGCTGGACCCATACTCTCCCCTTCCCCGTTCATATCGCTCGGAGGGCGGTCTGCCGGCCTCCATAGGACCCTCCTTACCAGCGGGACCGTGTTTACCGCCGGGCTGCGGACCCGGAGATCTGCCGTCCTGCATCACGTGTGTTCGCTTGAGCTGCCGCGCCGTGTCGATGAGCAACTCTATTCTGTCCGCGCCCTCGTAGTTCACACAGCCTCTGCACACGGCCTCGCTGAAGTCCCAAATCATGGCCCAAGGCATCTTTGGCAGGTCGCAAAGGTAGCACCATTGCCGCCTGGAAGATGCCTGCGAGGAAGAGGACATATTTGATAGGCCCTCGCGATCTTGCGTTCTCAAATCCACCCTGAATCTCTTTCACAGTCCGCCTCCGAGCGTTTGGGATCGACTATTTCCTCGTTACGGACGACTATATACAACTCCGTCGGATTTTGTGTCATTCAGAATCGAGGTGTTTGATGTTTCTGCCAAGTCGTCTGGGCCGCAGAGTTTCTCCTGGAAGACGTTCCGAAAGTTACGCAACTCTGAGCCGTAGAATTGTGGGAAGTGTAGTTTTGTACAGCTGCACGCGCGCTTCACTCGTAGTGCCTACACTTTCTTTTTGCCCAAAGAAAGTCCTTTATTTTTTATAAAGTCCCCATATATTTATGGAAGAGAGGCATCAGTCATCACATAATCTTTTTATTGTAAGACTCACAATATATGTGGAATAACTTTAATTTAATTATATTTATTGCTGAAAACAATTAGTATGTATTTATTGTATCATTATTTTCTCGCCTTTTATTTATTTATTTAAAATATATATTTTATATAACTTATTTTATTAGATTTATCTCGAACTATAATGACATATACTGCATAGCTCGTTTTATTTGGGTTATGAAAACATAATTGTAATGACCATTGCTTAGTCAAATAAAACTTAACCACGCTAGGAGTATGGATGTGAACCATAGACTGTAAAAAGTGAATACTGTGAATATTGCAATATGTTCTTGCAAAAAGGTTATTCGACTGCAATTCCCAGTTTACAAATGGTTAACGTCACGTCCGCTATTCCCAACGACGTGTTTCATAAACTTCCGGTGTTATATTACAGAAATGACGTTCCATGTTGCTGTAGTAAGCGCTAATCTTCTGTATAACTGTTTAATTCCGTTTATAAGATGATATATAGACGTTTGATACTTATTTCTAAAGCATAACGTTAACATGTTTGAAACGCATTTTTTGTTGTTGCATGAAACAAAAGCTTATTTTATTTAAATAATTTAACTTTTAAATTATAAACAGGAAATAACAGAACAGTCTATGAAAATACACTGGTTGAATAAATAATTATACATATACAACACAACCACTCAAAGTATAGTTTTAGTGTAGGCTAATAACAACAATAAAAAAAATACAAAAAAGCAGTGGGCTTTTGATTTTTTTCTTTCTTTTGTGTGTGTGTGTGTGTGTGTGTGTGAAGTTATGGTGTTGAATGTTCCTTGTTATTTTGTGGTGACTGTGGATCAGTATCCTGTTTGCCACTCCTGTCTGATTGGGATTTGTCCTCCAGCATGGCAGAAGGTGGCCGCTCTGTGTTTGTTTCTGCTGCAGATTTGCGGTAATGCTTACAAACTGTGTACAAGCCTTGCATGAGGAAAAGCACAGAGATGGTGCTGTAGTACCCTCCATATACAATAAACTGTAAAAGATTAAAATACAGGTTTATACAAACATTCATGGTTTTTCTTTTACTCTCATGAAAATCTTTTTAACCCTATAAAGCCTACTGTTTTCATATTTTATACATGAATTTCTAAGGCCTCTAAATGATCAACATGATCAGCTTTGCTGAAAAACCTGTTGCACACAATCTACTACATGCCTTCTGTCGTGTGATTGATAGTTTATACTTTTCTAGCAAGTAAAAGGCCTTTTAGTATAATTGTAAAAACGTCCCTCTCCAGGTCGTAGTTCACGTGTCTTTGCTGTGAAATCTTTACTGATTTTTATAAAGCAAACATAAGAATAACTTGTATATTACTAGTAATATTTTAAGATGAACACTTACTGGACTGAAGCAACTTAGGTTTACTTGATTAGCCATACAGCATTTTTTTTGTTGTTGTTGTGATTACCCAATATGATACCTCAGGCTTTTGAGGAATGCTTAGGCTATTAATTCAACTCAACATCATTGCATTGCATTATATGTTTATAACAATAAAAACAGAGCGTTGATCATAAAACTAAGCATCTAAAATATCATCTTACTAAGACATATTATTGTGACATATTTAGATGTGTTAGGGTTAATTGACATTTTTGACATTCTCCTTAAGTATTAGCTACATATTCTCACTATATCATACTTTATCATAACGCTTGATATATCAAATATGATACAAAACATAAAAAATGCTAACTTCATGATTTTCTATATATTATATAGAATTATTTACTATTATATTTTGTCTACATGTTAAATATTTTTTTTTTGTTGAGTATTATTTCATATGTTAGGCTTTACAGGGTTAAATTTCACTAAGGTCCATGCAGTGAGAGCTGACCTGTGTTGTAATGCCCAGTCCCAGGGCTGAATTGTCCACTACAATAGCAGTAAGTATAGTTTGAAGTGTAAGGGCAACAAAAGTGTTAATGCCAAAAGTTAGAGCATAACATTCCACGGAGAGGTTAACCGCGATCTGAAACCTTCCAGCAAAAGGAAAAAAAAGGACAAACAAGTTAGTCAAGGAGAAAACACACTGTAAACAAACAAACAACAACAACAAAAAACCTAAGTTCAGATGCTGCCTTAAATTGTTAAGTACAATCATATTGTCTATATAAGTAATTTTTAACTTTAAATGATATTATTATATTATATTAAATTTACTGTCACCGTCTTTTTTATTGACTTTTTTCCCTTTAGTAATCATCATAAATTAGGTATCATTTGAAAGCTCAAAAACTTAAAATTCATCCTGTGAAAAACATTTAGAAATCGGACATTGCGTTACCATGGAAACGGTACTTTAACTCCTTTTAGCGAGCTCCTCCCCCTAGTGAGCGTTTCATGTTTCATATTACAACATTTATTTTAACTATTTTATAATCAAACATTTATTTTTCTAATCTTGACAAAACACATATTGTCGGAAAGGTCTGAGACTCAAGGTTCCATATTTGGCGACTGTTTTGTGATGGAAGTACTATTGTGACAGAAAATTATTAATTTGTTATAGGAGCACGCATCAATTCAAAAATCAATGGAATGTGGGTGACACCCGGTGGCAGTTTTTAGTATTACATAATCCTAAACAAAATCTCATAGGAACTTCATATTTTGTTATCAAAATCAAATTTGGAACACAACTTGGTTAGACATATGGCTTTGATTTTATATAAATTTTAGAGTAAAAATTTAATTATTTTGTAAAATATATATTGTATAAAAGATGTTTAGTGCAGTACATTTGTTACAGTAAACTTAAACTTCTATAACTTTTTACACTCATTTTTTATTTCACTTCAGCAATAAGGTGTCTTCTTTAAAAAGAGGTCTGTATTCCAAAGCATTCATGAATTACAACCATTTAAGTTTGGATAGTGCATTTTCATGTCTATGCTCAAAAAGGGAGGTGACAGTTAAGGGGTTAAAAATAAATTGAATCTTGTATAACTTATAAAAAATGTTGAAAATGGCTTAACTTGTTTTGATGAGTTGTGGTAACGTAAAAACATGACTTATTGATTAATGATTTTTTTTTACTGATTCTATGGACTTTTGCAGCACAACATAATTATAATATTATATAATTATATATATGATAGAATACATTATGTATAATATAATAATATTTAATTTAAAATGAATGTGTGTGTGTGTGTGTAAACACACTTTTAATTATATATATATATATACACAGACAGGGCTTAGATTAAACCAGTATTAGGCCTTAGTTCAATTAGGACATTTAAGTAGCTTTTATAAACGTGCCTTAGAAAAAAACATTACTGATGTGCATCTTGAGACAAAACAATGGCAGTGATATATTTTAAGAGTTTATTTTCAGTGCAAGTTTCTTTCAGTTAAAACAGCTCAAGCATGCATTTTAGTCTGGGGCTTAAGCCTTGTCTATATATATATATATATATATATATATATATATATATAAAATAATAATCTTATGCTCTCTATGCTTATTGTGTAATGACTAACTTACATTGTGATTGTGATGAGGAACATGTATGAGGCTTTGAAGATGGCGTAGCCTGCATAACACAGCCAGATATTGTTAGTGAGGCCCATGAGAAAGACACACCCTGCACCTATGGCAGAGAAAACCCCCAGAGAGAGCTCGCCCCACACGCCCCACTGGACTCTGATATAACCCACAGAGAACGCCGCGGCTGCACCTGAAAGTAACAATCACAACATCACTCACGACAAGGGAGATGTCAAATCTGGGAACAAAGAAGAGGCACGACGGAAGGCAACAATTAAATCGGAGAAATGCATTTAGACTCATTTTTATTCTGTATGGTGCTCAGTACTCATTTATGTTGCCTTTGTTTGAATGTTCTTGTCAAGGCATCAAAACTGGGAGACATTCTTTTCTGCTGCAATTAAAGTGGCTACTAACCGAACCCCTACTGTTGTAATTGCTTAAATTATCTTCCCCACACATACTGGGCTGCTGAATTCATGTGCAATCTGCATAACAATTAAGCGTCAGAAGGCTTCTGCTCAACGCATATGATGATTCGACGTATGGTTTGCGGATAAAGCAGGATTGGTTCGGTTTGACCATGGTTTCCCAAGTGGGGTTTCACACATATGAGGAAACTCGTGAGGTGATGAAAAGCTAATATTTCAATCGAATGTAACAATTAATATACATAAATGTAGCTGCAGAATACATTTAAATAAAACTAAAATTGCAATAGCTTAGTGTGATTATCAAATCAAAAGCTGTGATTTAAAGCTTTGTTTTATAAGCACTTTTTGTTATTCTGGTTGAAACTCTCTTCAGATCCTGATAGCAATCAATAATAGAAGTGATCTAAATATTAAAAAAATGTACATATATCTTCTGTGGAAGTCTTTCAATTGCATTAAATTGAATACATAAATATTAGTAGCCTATTGTAATTTGCACTGTAAAGCAAAATAATTATGAGGTGGATAATTATCAAATATTCAGGACAACTGTAATATATTTATATAATCATTTTAATTGAAGTTAAAACAGTATAATAATAATAATAATCATCATCCCAGGCTTGAGCCCCTGCCCCTTTAAAAGTGAAAGTGCCCTTTTCTATCGCACCACAGTGCCCCCGCGAACGCGATTTCTACCGAGGGGCAACACCAAGCCCCACCCCCCCCGGAACGCGATTCGGAACGCTATTGACCCTGTCCCTGCGGAGGTCCGTGCACGCCACTGGTATCTATCAAAAGTGGTCCAAGGAAGGAACAGTGGTGAACCGGCGACAGGGTCATTGGTGGCCAAGGCTCATTGATGCACGTAGGGAGCGAAGGCTGGCTCGTGTGGTCCGATCAAACAGACGAGCTACTGTAGATCAAATTGCTCAAGAAGTTAATGCTGGTTCTGATAGAAAGGTGTCAGAATACACAGTGCATCACAGTTTGTTGCGTATCTTACTACAAAAGGTAGTAAGATATTTTATCTATTTTATATCTTATTTGATGATTGACCAACATCAGAGAACCATAACCATGCAAATGTGTCATTAAATTATTTAAAATATTAACTTAAAATCTCATGGAGTACTTCTTGTAAATAATTTATAAGGTTTGGGAACCTTTGGGTTAGGCATATTCTGATATCATTCACTTTAAAGATAATGGCTTTATTACACTTTTGATAGTGTATATGGAAAATAAAATCTGATCAGATACACTCACTAAAATAGTCCACAAAATGCCTCACCTACAAGTGTGCAGACGGCCTCCACTCCTCCATTATACACAGAGGCTGTACTAGAGGGCTCAATGTGGTCCCACATCAGCTGGACGTAGTTGAAGACCTGTCCATATCCAGCTGTGGCCAGAGCCCACCAGAGGGACCACTGCACCAGACTTCTTGAGGAGTAGGTTTCTTTGAGACTCTTCCACATTTGTATTCCTGAAGTTTTAATAATGTTTCCCCAAGCACAGCATCTTCCTGTAGCCTCCTTTGCTAGATCCGCTCCTCCCCCGGATGGACCTGCAACCTCATTCAGTGTCTCCGTAGACACGTCCACCCTCTTCTTAAAAAACACTCCATGTTGAGGCATCGGCAGGACCAAAGAAACACAGAAAGCCGCTGCCATCAGACCCAGAGTAATAGTGTTTACATGGAAGTAGCTTGTGTCAGCTAGTGATATTAACAGCTGGCCTAATGTGGCTCCACAGGTATAGCCGGTCAGCATGGCACTGCGAACGTACCCTGTGGCTCGTTGGTAGCGTTCAGGAGGTATGACGCTGTAGATATATGAAAAATAGGCCACTTCGGTGGAGGTGACCATTGCAAAATTAAACTGTAGGTAGGTCAGAGCGGACAAGCTGTTAGCAAAGCACAGAACTATATAATTTGTGACAAGAAAAAGGCCTTGAGCAACAATTAAAGGTTTGTATCTAAGCAAATCTGTCAGTAGGAAGACTGGGCAGAGCACGGCCAGATAGGAGTACGTCCAGATGGGAAACAGGTAGTTTGTTACCTGGATGAGAGGAAAGAAGATTGTTTTTTGTAAATTGCGTAACAGACATTAAGATAAGACTGATAAGGCATGTGTAGCATGAGTGAGGCACTGTCATTGTAGTAATCAGTGGAGAATGGTAATGCAGTTAACCAGTTTAATTTTGAGCTGCTGATATTTTAAATAGATGATTATTGTGATTATTACACCATGTTACCTGAAAATTGTTTGGGTAAGGACATCTGTTTTTAAGAGCTCCTATACATCAACCGTACAAAATCTAATCAATACTAGACAGTCATACTTTATCATTTCTATTGTAATAGGAGTACTAAATGCTCAGAAAAATTGGAAATTGTACTGTGTGTGTTTGTTTCACACTGTTCACTATAAAAAAAAAATGGATAATGTCCTGGCAGAAAATTACCAGTAGCCTACCTTTTCTGTTATGTTTACAGACATTTCCTTAAATCCTAAAACACAATGCAATGCGTAATTCGAAATGTGGGTGAAATGCGGAAAATTCCTTCATATTAACACGATACATTAGGCTCCTTTGTTGCTATATCTCTGAGCCCTTAAACAATCTCTAAGCCACATACAAATGTAAAAAAGCCATCCTCACCACTTCCTCTGAGATGTTTTTGGGTCCCACTAAGTAAGGCGTAAGGAAAGGCTCTGCCGGTCTGCAGTTGGCAAAGAAACCATAAAGAGAGAGTAAAAACGTGGGGAAGACCCAGTCTGACCTCTTCATTTTCCTCCAGAAATTCATTCTTATCTGCCTGTCTATGTTTTCACTACCACAAGATTATGTCTCTCCTTTTAGGTCTAGGAACTGTTGGTTTGGTGTTGGTGTTTTTGCTGTAAAGTCAAGTCTCTGATTTCCACAAAAGGATCCTGTGCAATGTTGGTAACTGAACATATTTATGATGGAGACTTTGATCTGTGTGCATGTACGCCCTAATTGTGGGTACATACGTGTGTGTGTTGTCAAAACAAAAGCTTTGATGACTTAACATTTTAATCATTTAATCAATATTAATGATTTATCATTGTTATAATTTAACCATAATAGCCTATTCAATTCAATTCAGTGTTTATTTGTATAGCACTTTTTTTGCAATAGCCCTAGCCTACATATCGTTTCAAAGTAGAAAATGCATGTTTCAAATAAATAATAATAAAATAAACACCAGGTATATGACCAGGGTTTAGTAGCTTGGGAAGATTCAGGAAAATTCACAGGCAATTTAGTAATCTGCAGTGTGTTACTAATTATGCAGGCTAATATTTTCAGTAGGCTATAGGCCTATCATAAATGAGTTGTAAAATGTAAAATGATAAGATTTATTTTTAAACACGATCTCCTGAGAAAATGTAACTATTTTATGAGCTGGCGATATCGTATGAATTCGTATGATGCGATTCAAACGGAAACGATTCGTTCGATTTTTACGTAAACAAATAGCCTAGCCTACCGGTAAACTCTTTTTTAAGGACCTTTTGCATTTATTATTTTTGCATGATTATTGCACAGGTGTGCCTTAGGATGGCCACAGTAAAAGGCCACTCTAAAATCTGCAGTTTTACTGTATTGGGGGGGGGGGTCAGTATCTGGTGTGACCACCATTTGCCTCACGCAGTGCAACACATCTCCTTCACATAGAGTTGATCAGGTTGATGATTGTGGCCTGTGGAATGTTGGTCCACTCCTCTTCAATGGCTGTGCGAAGTTGCTGGATATTGGCAGGAACTGGAACATGCTGTTGTATACGCCGATCCAGAGCATCCCAAACATGCTCAATGGGTGACATGTCAGGTGAGTATGCTGGCCATGCAAGAACTGGGATGTTTTCAGCTTCCAGGAATTGTGTACAGATCCTTGCAACATGGGGCCGTGCATTATCATGCTGCAACATGAGGTGATGGTCGTGGATGAATGGCACAACAATGGGCCTCAGGATCTCGTCACGGTATCTCTGTGCATTCAAAATGCCATCAATGCACCTGTGTTCGTTGTCCATAACATACACCTGCCCATACCATAACCCCACCGGCACCATGGGCCACTCGATCCACAACGTTGACATCAGCAAACCGCTCACCCACACAACGCCATACATGCTGTCTGCCATCTGCCCTGTACAGTGAAAACCGGGATTCATCCGTGAAGAGAACACCTCTTCAAAGTGCCAGATGCCATCGAATGTGAGCATTTGCCCACTCAAGTCGGTTACGACGACGAACTGCAGGTCGAGACCCTGATCAGGACGACGAGAATGCAGATGAGCTTCCCTGAGACGGTTTCTGACAGTTTGTGCAGAAATTCTTTGGTTATGCAAACCAATAGTTGCAGCATGATAATGCACGGCCCCATGTTGCAAGGATCTGTACACAATTCCTGGAAGCTGAAAACATCCCAGTTCTTGCATGGCCAGCATACTCACCGGACACCAGACAACAAAAGTGTTGCGTTTATAATTTTGTTCAGTGTAGTATTGTTATCATTTAAAATGCAGTAAATGGTTAAACATTTATTTGTCTTACATGGACCTGTTGATATAAAAACTGTTTTAAAAAAAATAATAATTTTTGAGCTAAATCTCAAAATTGTCATATGGTGTGACTGTCTCAAGCATAGTTCAATAAATTACAACTTTTATAAATTAAAAAGAAAAGCATACAAATGTTAATAAATACCTCAGGCATAATTTTACAAGTGTCTATTTTAGTAAATGACAATCATTTTTTTCATCCATATATTTCAAAAAGCATAGGAACATTTTGTCACTGAAAACCTCCAGTGTGACACCATATCCTGATTTTAAATCGTTCAACTTTAATTAGTTGAAGGACCACATTCAAGGTCATGTTACTGAAAGCCCCTGTGAAGCCCATGATGTGCACATGGTAATTTTTTGTCTCAGAATTGTTCAAATATTAACTTTTTTGGAACCACTATAAAAGTGTTAATTTCTGTTGTCCTTTGATGCGACACCCCTATATTCTTAATTCTTTCTCTGTCACACCATAGGGCACATTTCAATAAAAATGTTCAAAAAACAGTGAAAGAATTGACAAAGTTAGTGACCCCTTATATTTTCTCAAACATCAGACTTCACACTACATATTAATATGTATTTTTTCTTCAAAAGTGGTGTTTTACAAAAAAAAAAAATTTTTACTGCTTATTTTTCATCTACCCAGTTCTTCTTCTTTGTGTTATTATTGTTGTTTATTTTATTTATTTATTTGTACTATTATTATTATTTATTATTATTGTTATTTTGTATTTAATTGTTGTGTTATTTGTTACTAAATAAAGCATAAAAAATACCTGTAATCATCGGATCTTGCGCATGCGCAGTACGCAGCACATGACTCTAGTCACCTTAGTAACGGTTTGTTGACACCATCTTCAGTGGCGCGATGAGGCTGAAACGGCTACACATACGATACTACCCACCGGGTAATATACACTTTTAAAGTTTTATATTGCATACAATTCACGTCATACAGTTTTTGTAGAGTACCTGGTTCAGTTTGACTGGAAACTGTTTGATTGAAAAGCTCGCATTTAAAAAAGAAAGCTTGTTTTGTTGCTGTGCAGGAATATTCCTGGACTATGAAAAAGGGGGGAAGCTAAAGACGAAATCCATCGACCTGTTAAATTTGACTCCAGAGTAAGTGTGATTATCAAACTAGCTGTGATAGAACAGTGGTAGGTTCCAATTTTTAACATTCGTAGATCATGTTAATTTCAACAAAAACAAAAAAAAGTTGCAGGCTTATCTGTTAATATTATTTAATTGACCTGAGCTACTATGAAATAACAATGAACAGTTGTATTTTTTATTATTGTATTGTTTTATTATTGTTTACTAATGTTAACAAAGATGATAAAAGTACTGTAACAAACTAACATTAACTAGTGAGCCCTTATTGTAAAGTGTTACCAGCATAAATGACAAACTATTTATCTGATAAACAAGTGTCAATGTTCCTCCTCTAGGACTGATGTGAATGAGTTGCTGTCAGACATTCGAGCAGCCGAGCCTCTCATCACCTCATCCTGTGTTGAGCAGGTGAAAGTCCTGGTCTGCAAACTACAGGAGAAAGTCGGCCAAAAGGATGAACGCAAGTTCTACTTGTTCAGGGTACGTTACTAATAAATACTGACCAGTCATGCTCAAACATATCTGGGTCATGCATATTTGATCTACTTTAGATATTGTGATTCCAGGCCCGGCTCCAGCTTTGAGATGTAGGGTGGGCCGAGTGATATTCCTGGTGGGCCGGAGGTGTTCCATTAAAGGGATAGTTCACCCAAAAATGAAAATTACCCCATAATTTACTCACCCTCAAGCCATCCTAGGTGTATATGACATTCTTCTTTTAGACGAATACAATCGGAGTTAAATAAAAAAATGTCCTGGCTAATCCAAGCATTATGATGGCAGTGAATGGCAGCTCAAAATTTACGCAGAAAGTGTAATGCCTCTCACAGTTCAAAATGCTTACTGTTAATTGTCTAACGTCATAAGTCAGTTGCACTTTTTTCGTAAGTTGAATACGGAAGGCGGTCCGGCTGAAGCTAGATATTTTACTTCATAAAGTTTTAAATATGGATATTTTTCTTACACAAACCCATCGCTTCAGAAGGCCTTTATTAACCCCCTGGAGCCGTGTGGATTACTTTTATAATGGATGGATGCACTTTTTTGGGCTTCAAATTTTGGGCTCCCATTCACTGCCATTATAAAGCTTGGATTAACCAGGACATTTTTTTTAATATAACTGTATTGTATTTGTCTGAAAGAAGAATGTCATATACACCTAGCGTGACTTGAGGGAGAGTAAATCATGGGGTAATTTTCATTTTTGGGTGAACTATCCCTTTAACTAGATGCACTACCATTTGAAGATTGATTTGCTAAATTTAGCTGTTTCATTTTTATAACAAAAGGGGCAGGTTTTAGGACTATTAGTAACACTGTTATTACTATTTTTAGAAGCACAAATTATAAATTTTATGCTTCTGTTTAGCTTCCTGCTCATTTTAGAAAATTTTGTGATAAATTTTTCTTTAATTAATTAAAGGAATAGTTTACCCAAAAATGAAACTTCTGTCATTAATTACTCACCCTCATGTCGTTCCAAACCCGTAAGACTTTCGTTCATCTTCAGAACACAAATGAAGATCTTTTTGATGAAATCTGAGAGCTTTCTGTCCCTCCATTGACAGCTACACAACTACCAGTTTGACGCTTCAAAAAGTTCATAAAGAGATCGTAAAACTAATCCATATGAATTGAGCAGTTTAGTCCAAATTTTCTGAAAAGACTTGATCGCTTTATATGATAAACAGGTTTAATTTAGGCTTTTATTCACATATAAACAGGGCTTGACATTAACTTTTTTGCTCACCAGCCACTGTGGCTTGTGGTTTTCCAAAGTTACTAGCCACTCAACATTTTCACTGGCCAAAATTTTGTTGTTGGGAAATATGTTGTTGGCTATATGTAAATGACCACTGTACACACCCAAATCATGAAAGGTGTAACATGACAGGTCATCAATTAGGCCTATTTAGCTCTGATAAAGTTGCATGTAAACACGATTATAACAGATGCCTTTTGAGAAGACTACAATAACATTCAACCTGCCAAAGCGGCTAGTGGGAGTGACTGTGTTACACGCCACAGCTGAAACCCACCCACAAATGGCGGGTTGGCGGGTGTTAATGTCAAGCCCTGCACATAAACATTTATCAACTCACACATCAGATCTGGTAAACGGAAGCTCAAGTATGTTCGCTTGACGTGCGAGAACCAATGAGGTTCATTCTCGTGTTACGCAGCACGTTTGAGCTTCCGCAAGAACCAATGAGGTTCATTCTCCTGTTACGCATCACGTTTGAGCTTCAGCAAGAACCAGTGAGGTTCATTCTCCTGTTATGCATCACGTTTGAGCTTCCGCAAGAACCAATGAGGTCCTTTCTCCTGTTATGCATCACGTTTGAGCTTCCGCAAGAACCAATGAGGTCCTTTCTCCTGTTACGCATCACGTTTGAGCTTCAGCAAGAACCAATGAGGTCCTTTCTCCTGTTATGCATCACGTTTGAGCTTCAGCAAGAACCAATGAGGTTCATTCTCCTGTTACGCATCACGTTTGAGCTTCCGCAAGAACCAGTGAGGTTCCTTCTCCTGTTACGCATCACGTTTGAGCTTCAGCAAGAACCAATGAGGTTCATTCTCCTGTTACGCATCACGTTTGAGCTTCAGCAAGAACCAATGAGGTTCATTCTCGTGTTACGCAGCACGTTTGAGCTTCAGCAAGAACCAATGAGGTTCATTCTCCTGTTACGCATCACGTTTGAGCTTCTGCAAGAACCAATGAGGTTCATTCTCCTGTTACGCATCACGTTTGAGCTTCTGCAAGAACCAATGAGGTTCATTCTCGTGTTACGCAGCACGTTTGAGCTTCAGCAAGAACCAATGAGGTTCATTCTCCTGTTACGCATCACCTTTGAGCTTCTGCAAGAACCAGTGAGGTTCATTCTCCTGTTACGCAGCACGTTTGAGCTTCTGCAAGAACCAATGAGGTTCATTCTCGTGTTACGCATCACGTTTGAGCTTCAGCAAGAACCAATGAGGTTCATTCTCGTGTTACGCATCACGTTTGAGCTTCTGCAAGAACCAATGAGGTTCATTCTCCTGTTACGCATCACCTTTGAGCTTCTGCAAGAACCAGTGAGGTTCATTCTCCTGTTACGCATCACGTTTGAGCTTCAGCAAGAACCAATGAGGTTCATTCTCCTGTTACGCAGCAAGTTTGAGCTTCAGCAAGAACCAATGAGGTTCATTCTCGTGTTACGCCGCACGTTTGAGCTTCAGCAAGAACCAGTGAGGTTTGTTCTCGCGCATCAAAGCAGGTTCGGTTGAGCTTCTGTTTATGTTCGCTGATCAAAGTTTATATGTGAATAAAAGCCTAAATTCAATCTGTTCATCATATAAAATGATCGAGTCTCTCCAAAATTTGGACTAAACTGCTCAATTCATATGGATTAGTTTTACGATCTCTTTATGAACTTTTTGAAGCATCAAAGTGTCAGTTGTGTAGCTGTCAATGGAGGGACAGAAAGCTTTCAGATTTCATCCAAAAGATCTTCATTTGTGTTCTGAAGATGAACGAAAGTCTTACGGGTTTGGAACGACATGAGGGTGAATAATTAATGACAGAAATTTCATTTTTGGGTGAACTATCCTTTTAATCTTCAAAATGAATCTAATTTTTAAAAAATAAATAATTTTTTTTTGCAGAATGTAAAAAAAAAAAAAAATGGAACAAACTTGGTATTATAATTTTAGATATTTTATAAAATTACATATCAATAATTTAACCAGTTATCTAGCATTATCCAGCTTGTTATCTGATAGCACGAACAAATGATCAGCATAAAATGTACAGGTTGTTAACAGTTTTCCAGCTTGTTATCTGATTTCATGAATTAAACATCGCACCAATTTTGTGATAGGTTGTTATTTGGCTTTGGGCCTTTGGTGCTTTTGTTCCATACCACCTCATACCACCATGCTTATATATACAAAATAGCCAATTTAAATGCATTTGAATGATTTTCTGAAGACATCTGCTCTGATTAAGACATCTTATATCGATATTACCCACAAGGTGGCAGCAGAGGGAAAACTGCTGTTTTTGTACATCAAAGGCATAGTAATTATGTTTGGAAATTACACAGTCAAGCTTATGTATCTGAAATGAATTAATGTGGTTAAGTGCTTCCCCCCCAAGCATTCGTCTTCTCTGTTTTCGTCTACAGGCACTTCAGGCTCACATCTTGCCCCTGACGAATGTAGCCTTCAATAAATCAGGATCGAGGTGAGTTTATCAGCGGTGCTCACATGCCTGCTCCCCCTTCCCTCCCTCTAATTCTCTCTCCCTTACTTTCCGCCTGTTTGCAGTTTTATAACCGGAAGCTATGACAGGACTTGTAAAATATGGGACACTGCATCCGGAGAGGAGCTGCACACTTTGGAGGGTCACAGGAACGTTGTGTATGCCATCGCCTTCAACAACCCTTATGGGTAACAGCACTGCTCCTGCACATTTGATCACTTATCGTTCAGAATGGCTTACTCTTAATCTCTTTTTTATCTGTGAAGTAGACAAAAGCTCTCTCTATCAGCTCTCTGTCTCTCTGCAGGGTCAGGGCACTGCATGGTAACTGGTGTTGTTTTTACAATGGGACCATTTGTCACTTTGAGTCATAACAGGAGGCCTTGTCCTTTTTTCTCTCTCTCTCCCTCTCTCTCTGCCCCCTTTTCTCTCTCAGAGACAAGGTTGCCACAGGCTCTTTTGACAAGACCTGCAAATTGTGGAGTGCTGAAACGGGAATGTGTTTCTACACATTTAGAGGGCACACAGCAGAAATCGTACGTCTGCATTCTCACTTCCCACTGCCTAAAACCCAACATCACTGTTTTCTCCCTGCATTCACACTAGACTCAGCAGTTTGAAAAACAGTTCATCCAAAAATGATAATTCTGTCATCATTTACTCACCCTTGTGTTGTTCCAAACCTGTATGACTTTCTTTCTTCCTGACATATTGTCCTGGCATGATACATGTGATGTCATTGACATTAAACCTAGCGCGACGTGTCTTGATATATTTCAATATATGTGAACTTAAATGAGATTTAAACCATGTAATTGTCAGGCTGTTTCTCCAACAAATTATTTGGAAGAATATAGGAATATAGCGTATGAGTCATATCAGCTATTTTTATGATGCTTTTATATTGTTTTGCTGAATGTTGGTAACCAAGCAGGTTCCCATTGACTTCCATTGTATATTTGGGCAAACAGTGGAAGTCAACGGGAACCAAAACTGTTTGGTGACCGACATTCTTTAAGAAAGTCATACAGGTTTGGAATGATATGAGAGTACATTTTTGTTTTTAAAGTAGGACAGGACACCGAACACAATGTAATAATGTAATAGTGTAAATGAAAAGTTATGAGACTAAAGGTCCTTGCACACTGAGTGCGAAATTTTCGTATGCGTTTTTTCGTATTGGTCGTCCTAAAAATTTGTCACGCATAGAAATCTTGCACACTGAGTCCGATGCGTATTAATTAATCTGACAAAATTCCCAAAACATCACAAAATGGAGTATTCAAGCAGTGAGGATGATTTTGTTGTCCTCTCTATTCTTAAAAAGAGAAAAAGAAAGAGGAAATGAAGTGGATCAACTTGTCAGACGTCATTCTGGATTTTGGCGTTCGCTTGTATGGTATCCGAATTTTTTTATGACGGACAAATGTTTCGGAGGCAGTGTGTACACACAACGTGAGGTCGTATTTATTTTTTAACGTATGAAAATTTCGGACGAGAATTTCGGACTCAGTGTGAAAGGACCTTAAAGTGGACCAAAATAAGATCCAATCCACTTTTAAGGTCAAGGATAGTGTGAATGCAAAGAGCATGTTTATTTTTTAATATTTTTAAAGGGATTCACCCAAAAATGAAAATTCTGTCATTAATTACTCACCCTCATGTCGTTCTAAACCCATAAGACTTTCGTTCATCTTTGGTACACAAATGAAGATTTTTTTTAATGAAATCTGAGAGCTTTCTGTCCCTCCATTGACAGCTACGCAAGTCCCAGTTTGATGCTTCAAAAAGTTCATAAAGAGATCGTAAAAGTAATCCATATGAATTGAGAGGTTTAGTTCAAATTTTCTGAAGAGACTCGATCGCTTTATATGTCAATGGAGGGACAGAAAGCTCTCAGATTTCATCACATTTGTGTTCTGAAGATGAACGAAAGTCTTACCATAATTGAACAACTGAACTAAAATGGCTGGTGAAATTGGTCGAGGCCTTTCAACCCATTAGACAACACATCTGACCACCTAGGGTGGGCACCAATTTAAGTATGTTGAACAAACTGTGTCGAGGGGTTTCACCTAGGATGCCAAACGTGGAAGAACCCTGTGTATGTATATTGTGCTTTTGGAATTTATAACCAGTTTTAGAAACACTGTCTCTAATTTGCTGCGTGTGTCTGCTATTAGGTGTGCCTGGCCTTTAACCCTCAAAGTACCCTGGTTGCTACTGGCAGCATGGACACCACGGCTAAATTATGGGATGTTGAGAGCGGGGAAGAGGTGTCCACATTGGCAGTATGTATTATCCTCTGTTTTTTTTGTATTGTTGTTCATCTTACAAGTTGCCGCCTATCCTCCTTCATCATTTCCCCCTCATCTGTTCTTCTCCTAAGGGATTTTTAATGATTTCCCTTTAATTCGCAGTAATCTCCAGCAATATGCATATGTTTATTAATTAATTTGTCATCAAATCTTTCATTATAAGCATTTATGGAATACTTCAAGCATTCCACATTGTTTAGTCGAACAGCAGTGTAGCGAGCACATGGAATGCAAACAGATGCGTCACGCAACAATGGTCTGAGCCGAAGCTGTACAGAAACGTGTGGACGGAGGGAGAGGGATGAAACAGAGCGTTTGGAGGTCTTTTCCTCTCCGCAGCACATGGCAGAGCAGTGTGACTGAGTGCTGTGTGTGTGTGTGCTGCGTAATTACCCCTCTTAACTCTCCAATTATTTCTCTATGAATCTAAATTATGAATAGCTCCGTGTGTTCTTACCGATGAATTGGGAAAATTAATATGATATTTCTTTGCTGAAGTGAAAAAGGCTGCCTTTCTATTCCTCTCTCCACTTACAGCATTTCTCTATTCAACACTTTCTCAGGGTCACTTCGCCGAGATCATCTCTCTCTCCTTCAACACAACGGGCGATCGGTTGGTCACAGGGTCGTTTGACCACACTGCCATTCTGTGGGACGTTCCGTCTGGCAGGTCAGTGTGTACACCACAGTTAATGTTTAATTCTTTAACTTTTAGACAGCCTAATGGGATTTTTATTGTGTCTGTCTCTCCCAGGAAAGTTAATGTTCTCACAGGTCACCGTGGAGAGATCAGTTGTGTTCAGTTCAACTGGGACTGTTCCCTCATCGCCACGGCCTCTCTGGATAAAACTTGCAAGGTTTCTGTTTCTCTTCACTCTAAGTCTCATAAAAAATTACGTTTTTTCCCCTGAGGTCCGTTTATAATAATTTTGCATCCAAATTTAGTTCTTTCTTTACCAACGTTGACAGTTGCATCAAAAGCAGCTTGATAGCAAGATGCTGAATCAAATGAATTTGATTGTTATTAGATGATATTTATATATTTATGTTGCATGGTTTCTGACGTTGAAAACACAACAATTCTGGAACAAGATGTTTTCAGAAATGGCCTTTTTGAGCTTTGAGTTCTGAAACTATGTTTACATGGTACACAACCACAACTTTTATTTCAAAAGATGAAGAAAATTCTATTTTTCATGATTTGACCCCTTTTTCTTACATGTTGCATTCACTTTCATCTGAGTAACTCTCTCCCTCTGATTGTCTGTTTATTCCTAGAAGTGTGAGGGCTCTTAATTATTCAGCACAGTCTGATGTTTCTGAAAAAGAGCGAGACAAAATTCTCCTCATTTATAAGTGTCAGTTCATTTCCATGTGTGTGGTTAAAGGGGACCTATTATGCCCATTTTCAAAGTCTTGATTTTGTTTTTGGGCTCTACTAAAAATAGGTTTTCATGCTTGAATGTTCAAAAAACTCCTTTCACATATTTGACATTATTGCAGCACCTCTCTTCCCAGTCTGTCAGTAACGCTCTGGACTGCGTTTCCCAAAAGCATTGTAAGCCTAAGTAGGTCGTAGAACCATTGCCACCGTTGTCTCTACGATAAACTTAGCTCATGATACTTTAGAGAAATGCAGCCCTGTTTAGTTCCTGTCTCTATGAATCCCCTCCTTCCAAAAAGCAAAATGTGATTGGTCGGCTGGACCTGTGTGTTGTGATTGGTCAACCACTTCGAGCGTGTTAGGGAAATGTCCCGCTCCTCCCATAACCGCGAATTTCAACACACTACTAAAGCAACTAGGCCCCATCCCTTTATTTGCGTATGCCTTGGGTGTTCATTCTTGAAGGTAAACTCAGGACTACAATGGAGGCATTTCAGGGAGTTCAGAGACGTGCACACTAATGTAGAGAATAACTCCCTTTGGGGTGGACTTTTCCTTGCTTAAACAGCAACATTACACAATAAAGAAAGTTAAACTGCAACAAAGCATAATAGGACCCCTTAAGAGAATGAAAAATTACACTATGGGTGGTACACACACTTCGCCCTTTAGTACTCACACTTGATGAGTGAGCAGGACAAAGCAATATCCACTTTGTACTGGAATTCACCCAAATGAATATACAGTGTGTTTGTGAGGCTATTGTGTCCATCATGTGGTTTGTGTGTGTGCAGGTGTGGGATGCAGACAACGGTCAGTGTTTGGCTACTCTCTTAGGTCATAATGATGAGGTGTTGGATGTGTGTTTTAACTACACCGGTCAATTGATCGCTACGGCCTCTGCTGATGGTGAGACATCTCCATCTCCACGACCTGATTCAGTCTCACAAAACCCGTCTAGAATATGTGAAAAACATATATACGTGACTCTAAAATGAAAAGAAATGAAAAATTACAGTAATGAGAACTACTTTTTCTTGGAATGTGTGTACAAAACATCTTAATGGGCCCTTATATGTGTATTTTCTTTATACAATGGGGATTGTGGGGTAAGATGTGTCATTGAGTAAACTGTGGCACCCTTAATCTAGCAGACCCTATAATTTGTGATGTGACCATAATTATAAAAAAGGCTCTTCGTATATACAGGTTAATACAAATTAATGCAGGTAATTTTACCTATACTGTATATATATATATATAGTTGTGCTCAAAATTATTCATACCCAGGCAAAATTTTTAATTATGGTGAATTTTTATTTGACAAATAGGCATCTTCTGGTTGGAAATGACACAAACAGGTGACAAAAGAAAGAAAGACAGAATATTAACGAAGATATTAACAGATATTAACGAAGAAAATTAGCAATTTTTTTACCTTTTCACAAAACATTCCATGTCCAGAATTATTCATACCCTTTCTCAATAATCAATGGCAAAGCCTTTATTTTTCACAAAGCCTTTATTTTTCATCACAGCTGTCAGACGGTTTTTATAATTGGTAATTGGAGTTTTTTGCACATTTCCACTGGGATTTTGGACCACTCCTCTTTTGCATAGATTTCCAGGTCCTTGAGGTTGGAAGGCTTCCTTGCCATCACTCTGGTCTTCAGTTCTCTCCACAAATTCTCAACTGGATTCAGGTCTGGACTCCAAAATGTTGGTATTGTTCTCTGCCAACCATTTCTTGACTACTTTTGCTGTGTGTTTTGGATTGTTATCTTGTTGGAAGGTCCACTATGTCCCCAGGCCAAGTTTTTTCTGCAGACTGTGTGATGTTTTGCTCCAGAATCTTAATGTAGTTGTTTTTTTTATCATGATGCCATTTACTTTTACAAGGTTGCCTGGTCCATTGGCTGAAAAACACCTCCAAAGCATTATGTTCCCCACCACCATGCTTGACCGTGGGGATGGTGTTCTTGGGGTTGAATGCTACTTTTTTGTCTCGTCAGACCACAGAATCGATGACCAAAGGCTTCTTCTTTGTCCAGGTGAGCTCTTGCAAAGGCTAGGCGAGCTTTTCTGTGCCTGTTTTGAAGAAGTGGAGTCCTCCTTGGTCAGTGTCCATGGAGGCCAGCATTGCGCAGTGCCCGCTGGAGTGTCTGCCTTGAAGTGTTGGTACCAGCATTACTCAGGATTACTTACATTATTCAGGATGGCTTTGCTGATGATTCTTGGATTCTTCTTAGCCTCCAGCACTACCAGTCTTGCAAGTGCAGGGGTCACTTTTGGCTTTTAAATGTTGGTGAAACTCCTTGAACTTTCTAGTAATGCTTTGCACAGTGGCCACTGGTACTTGAAAACATTTGGAAACACCTTTGTAACCTTTTGTTCCCTTTCTTGTGATCATCCACAATGCGCAACTAGAGGTCTTTACTAAGCTCCTTGGATTTAACCATGACTTTCAATTGACCAGAAACTGACTAGCAAACAGGTGTATCAACTGTTCTGAATTTATAGTTTATCGACCACTTCTATTATAGATTAGAATGCTCTAGAACATGCTAGAATTTACTAGGAGCATTTAGAATGGTGCAGAAGATTGCATTTCCTGAGATTTTTGTGATAAGATCTGGATATATGAATAATTTTGGACATGGAAGAGTCAAAATGTTAAAATATAAAAATAAAATAAAAGCTAATATTTTTCATTAATATCTCTAACACAGCCTTGGCCCACTTTCTTGTGTCATTTCCAGTCAGAAGTTACCCATTCACCAAATAAAAAATCACTTTAACTCAAAATTTGGCCTGGGTATAAATAATTTTGAGCACAACTGTATATATATAGCAGCTTTGTTCTCATTTCAGGTGACAGCAGACATACTGAAATATAATTAGGAGTATTCATTTTACAGTTCTTAACCTAGAGGACAACTTAAAGTTCAAACGGAAGTAGCGTGTCAAGACAGGTCTTTTATTCCTTATTGTGATGTACATTCGAGTGTAACGGCTTATTGAAAAAGATAATTGGATTTTGTGACCTGGGCATGTTTTTGTGACATTTACCCATAACTGCTGTGGTGTTTGCGTTCAGGTTCATCAAGAGTGTTCAGCGCAGGAACGTTCCAGTGTTTATGTCAATTAGAGGGCCATAAAGGAGAGATATCAAAGGTAAGAAATCACATGATCTCCATCCTCACCCTGTCACTTGAGCTTCAGACTCAGTAATCCTCTCTGCTTTTCTCATATCTCTTTCTTCATCTGCTAAGGCATTCATTTCCTTCCATTCCTGTCATTTCCTGTCTAGGTCCCTTCCTGTTTACATCCACCTGTTCTGCCCTCTTGCCTTCATCCCAGCATCCTGCCTGTCGTTTGTCATCTTCTCAGCAATCAGCATATTCATACGGCTGCTTTCTTTATTATTGCTCTCTTCATCTGTCTACTCTTCTTTTCCTAGGCCTATCCCTAAACGATCTTGCCATAATATCCGCGCTCCTTTCTTTTCCATCCCCCTCCTGACCGTCATCATCATCACCAGAATATTTCCATTTCCTGTGTAAAGGTGATAACTCAAGTACGCACATACACACTTGGTTCTTCAGCGCTATAATAAAACGCCTGTCATATCAACACAGGTCAAATTGAGTTCAGCTGTCTTTCTCTCCAACTGACACGTTCTTCCTTCTCCTGTTTTTCTCCTGCACATTGAAATAGGATGTTCTCACATGCAAAACATAAAGTAATTGTTTCATGATGGAATATGATAAAGAGCCGAAATTTACAGAAATATAATTTACTTATTTTCTCCCTCGCCACAGGTGTGTTTTAATCCTCAGGGGAGCCGCGTCTTGACGGCGAGTGTGGATAAGACAGCTCGCGTGTGGTGCGTGAACACTGGAGTGTGTTTGCAGGTGCTGGAGGGACATTCTGATGAGATCTTCTCCTGCGCTTTCAACTATGAGGGAGACACCATCATTACAGGCAATTACACACACCTGCGTAACACTCATACATACACAAAAGTAATCATATGTCAGTAATTTCAAGCCTTGTCAATCTTTCCGCAGGCAGTAAAGACAACACCTGCAGGATCTGGCACTGAGAGAGCGGGCTGAACGCTGATCTTACAGTATTTCTACACCTCTTTGGATTAAGATATTGTGTGTCATCTTGTCACACTGCCGTAGTGTTTCTATTCAAGGAGAACATGTAGTGTGTAGAGGATATTTTTGCTGTTACATTTTCCCCTCTTAAAGAACATTCTGGTTTAGTTAAAAGTTAAACTTTTTTGTGGTATGCTATGGAGCCCCACACAAAAACACACATATACATGGCCAGGAACTAACAATTCATTCTCTCATTTTAGTTGAATCATGGCCACAAATGAATCATTTATTCCCTCGTTTTACTAAATTCTGGCCACGTAGTAATGCATTCTCTTGTTTTAGTTAAATCAAAACAAGGGAACGAATTGGTACAACATTTACTTAAACGAGGGAACACATTTTTAATTCGTGGGAATGAATTCTTATACGTGGTCACGTTATATAGGCCTATATGTTTGTCTGCATGTCCTGTGTGGGGCTCCGTAGTATGCTGTCAAAAATAATTTTTGACTCATACCTGTTTGTAAAAACAAAAAAACATGCTCACAGAAATGCACTTATAATGGAAGTCTATGGAGAATCTTTTGCTCTTTAGACTTTCAATGTAAGTGCATACTTGTCAACATATTTTTTTAATATGAAGTCAGTTGTTCAATATTAAGACTTACTATATTAAATTGAAATTATTTTCTGGTGTATTTAACCTGGAAGATCTTCTCTTTACCATGCAAGTCTATTCTTGAGTTAACAGCTTGTTGAATGTGTGTGTATGGACTTTGTTCACATACATGTGGCTCTTTTCAAATAAAGACTGTTGACGTCAAACTCACCCTACAGAAATTTTATTTTGAAAAGATAAATACATTCAGGTATACCGTGACAGACTGGATACAGTTGTGTGCCTTCAACGCTGATATTAAAACACATTACTATTATGCGAAGAAAACCATAATGCCACCAGATTTCACATTTACACGTCAACTTTTACGTGACAAAACTGTACTTGTACTTTAAATATACTCTTTTATGTTCACACTTTTATATCCAAACGTTTACAGTAGTCTGCTGAGACTTTTGGAGCTGTATTCCTGTCTGTCTGCATATCTTTGCAATCGTAAAACCGAAAACTTAAATTTCCATTTGCAGCCCAAAAGTACAATAGCTCACAATCTAGGCTATTTACATCTAGCCAAAATAAAATCTCTTAAATAACAGTAGTCACACAAAACTAAACATAGAATTCAGTCTCAGAGGTACAATAAAAGGACCGAACGTGTCTCACCACTGTAAACTTAAAACAACAAAGTGTGTTTGGAATGGGATCTCACTATATTTCACTTTAAATACAAACATTTAAATGTCTTTAAATCCCTACGCCAGAGTTTGCACGTCCATTACTCTTGATAAAAAGTCACGTTGTGCATTTGAAACGGGTTTGTCGTACAGTAAAAATCTGCAAGCTAAAAAATGTCAAGGCTGATTGGTTGGATTAAACCATGTTCCTCTAACCAGTAATTGGTGGATCTAACTGCGTGCGACAGGAACATGCTTAATTTAAAGGGAAAAATTCTCAAATCACAATCTATGCGATATGCGAATGTGCATCACTAGCACATATTTATGGACAAGGCATTTCTTCCTACAGTATATCCCATAATTCCTGTTATCTAGCAAGGACATATACAAGTGTGACAGTGATGGAGGTATCGGAATAAAAGTTTGTCTCGGCTATAAGCTGTGAATCTTAATCAAGATATCAAATGTGGGATGTGCTGGTGATTAGAGATGGCATGTTCGGTACTAAGGAAGCCTCATGCTAAGAATTGTGGGATTGAGAGCCACGAATGCGTGTGGGCATCTTGTAAACTTTGCTAAACTAAGAGTTTCACAGCTGAGCTCTAGAAAAATGTGCTGATGTACAGTCATGCCGGTGGTTGTGGATTGGTCTGTTGGATCTAAGAGGTATATTTTTATAGTTTGGTTGCGGTGAGGGTGTATTGGCGGCTTAAATGGGATGTTTGTTGGTGTTTTCACACTGGCTCCAGACTATATACGTGTGCTAGCACAGGACGGATATGTGGCGTCTCCAGCTCCTGGTCTGTAGATGGGTGGCGCTCTAGCGCTTGGTCTTCAATATCCAGTCAAACAGGCTGGGCACTGGCCGTCCTCTCTGCTCCAGGTCCTGGTGGAGCTGACAGAACTGAGCCACAGCGCTGAACAAGTCACCAACACGCCAAGCCTTCTGACCTGCCAACTGCACCACTCTGTGGAACTGAGAAACAAACACACGCTGTTCAGTTCTTCATGCAGACGAGACGACTGCTGAGCCATGATCATTCTTATCAACAGTCAGTGCAGTTAGAGGCCATTCACATAGAACGCATTTTTGCATTCCACTGCACTATTTTTCCATAGTTTTTTCTATGTAAACAGGCTGGATGGATGTTGCACTGGTGACTTGCATCTTTTGCTGCATCTTGTGCATGAACCAGCGTTTTAAAAACATGCCACTCAAGTTAAAAGAAGTTCAACTTTAAAAAAAAAAAAAAAAAAACACATCTCTACACCTTGCATTCTTTTTCCCGTCTGGCCTTTTTAACAGCAAAAACGCGTTCTTGTGTGAACCGGCCCTTATTCCAACATTCCTTTTTTTTCAAAAATCTTTTTATAAAATTTTAAACATATCAGTACATATCAGTTTTGTTATTCAACATACATGTGACAGTAACATACATTACACAATTGCCAAAGCCTAGCAGAACAAAAAAAAAAGTAAATATGTAGTTTCTGAAAGGAAGTGCTAAATTAAATCTTTAAAGAAAAATCCAATCATCGTCCTAATCAAAAGTTTAGAAAGCATTCCAATAAGCTATTTATATGAAACAGCTTATTCAGGACATTACTAAATGAAAAATAAATCTTATCATCCCCCTTAAAATGATTAACATCCTGCACATTCTGTAAGGGATATACACTGATGAGCCAAAACATGACCAGTCACAGGTGAAGCGAATATCGTTAATCATCTCCTAACAAGGTCACATTTTGGTTGCCTTGCATTGCCTTGGTTGATTGGTTGATAGTAAGCAAACAATCAGTTCTCATAATCAACGTGTTGGATGCAGGAATAATGATCTGAGCGACTTTGACAAGGGCCAAATTGTTATGGCAAGGCGACTGGGTCAGAGTATCTCAGAAACGACAAGGCTTGTGTGTTGCTTCTGGTCAACACTGAGAATTTACAGACAGTGTCCGAAGAGGGACAAACCACAAACCGGCGACAGGGTGTTGGGCGCCTAATACAATGAAGGCTATCCCGTCTGGTCTGAGCCAACAGAAGGTCTACTGTGGCACAAGTCACACAAAATTGTAATGATGGTTATGGGAGGAATGTGTCACTACACACAGTGCATTGCACTCTGCGGCGTATAGGGGTGTGTAGCTGCAGATCAATCAGAGTGTCTATGATGACCCTGTGCTCCATTGAAAGCGCCTACAATGGGCATGTGATCGTCTGAACTGGACCTTGGAGCAGTGGAAGAAGGTCACCTACTACAGTGAGTCTCATTTTCTTTTGCATAAAGTGGACGGCCATGTGCGTGTTCACATTTTAGCTGGGGAAATGATGGCACCAGGATCACTGCAAGACGATGACAAGCCAGTGGAGGAAGTGTGATGCTCTGGGAAGTGTCCTGCTGGGAAACCCTTGGACCGGCCATTCATGTGGACGTGATTCTGACACGTGCCACCTACCTAAACATTGTTGCAGTCCAGGTACAGCCCTTCATGACAATGGTGTTCCCTGGTGGAAGTGACCTCTTTCAGCAGGATAATGCACCCTGCCACACTGCACATGTTGTTCAGGAATGGTTTTAGGAATATGATGAAGAGTTCAAGGCGTTGCCCTGGCCTCCAAATTCCCCAATCCAATTGAGCATCAGTAGGATGTGCTGGACTAACAAGTTCGATCCACGGTGGCTCCACCTCGCATCCTACAGGACTTGAAAGATCTGCAGCTAATGTCTTGGTGCCAGAGACCACAGGACACCTTCAGAGGTCTTGTAGAGCCCATGCCTCGGGGGGTCGACGCTGTTTTGGTGGCACGTAGTGGACCAAAACCATATTAGGTCATAATGTTTTGGCTCATCAGTGTATAAACGTATGAGCAAAACTATATATATATGCTAGTGGAATTATCCACAATCTATGCAAAAACAATTGGTTTCAAAAGTGCACCAATAATTTTATCCCATTCTTATACTTAGGTTCCTAGAAATCTGTTAAAAACATTGGTTGCTACATAATGACAATGGTTTTATTTGATTAAATTCTTGTATATATGGGCTAGTATGAATGATAAAAAATAGCACCAACTCCACTGGCTTCTACCCTTTCAAAATTCATATTTGAGGTATGACTATGTAATTTGTGTTGCCAAACAAAATGTGAAAGTCTCCTGAAGTGATGTTAACCACGGACATTACTTTACTCAAATTGAAAACTGCTATTCTAAAAACCCATTCGAAATTCCAGAGGGTTCTGAGGAGTAGAGTCTGAACAGCTCTATACCCCTGAAGCCTTGCTGAAGGGCACAATTACGACGGTTTGTGGCTCGTCTCTTTGCAGGGCTCAAATCAAATGCTAGTGCACTACACTGCCATCATACACACTTCATCCTGTATTCTCTAAAAACAGTATGTGAAACAGTATGCAATGCGCAGTGTTAAAATGCTTTGAAATTGTAATATGCAACATCGTAGTCACATAAACTGATTGCATTCAAGTTGCATGTTTTCATTGTTAACATGAATAACTCCTGAATGATCGTCACTAGCTGGCCGGATCTGAGAAAAGTTTTATTTATAGAAAAAACGATCCAATGAACTTCTGGTTCAAAAAAGTTAAAAAGCCTTTATTCAATCCATGGCTTACTATAGAAACATTAAAAATAACTTAAAGGCCTTTTTACTTTTTTGAACCGGAAGAAGTGCCTTGGATCGATTTTTCTATAAATACAAGTTTAAAACCCAACCAAAGAGCACCTTCTGGGATTACTTAACAAACGTCCTTCCAGCATGCAGCGCTCCAAGATGTTTCCATCGATCTGAAAAGGTTTTATTTATTTTTATGTAAAAAATTATGATCAATAATTATGTTTTTACATTGCTTTAACTTATCAAAATAAGGTAATGAAATTTTCAACGTTTTTTTATGTTATACAAGATTCAACTCATTTTTTTTAAGTCAGTTTAATGTAATTTAAGTTGAAATGACTTAAACATTCAAGTTGATTGTACTTCATTTAAGGCAGCGATTTTTTTTTTTTTACAGTGTGTAATATGTTTATTTTCTATATATTGTTGTCATGTTGGTAACACTAAATGTTGAATTATTGCCAGGAACTATAAAGAAACACACTCTCATGTGTGGATTGAATAACAATAAAGTGAACTTGAACTAATGGCCCAGATAAAATCTGCTGTTTTTTTTTTTTTGTTAAGAATTAAACAGTTTAAAATGGATTTAAACAGTGTAAAATGTTTACAGAGTTCAAAGTATTAACTCTTATTGCTAGCTGGAACTATAATCAAATTAGCTAAACATGGTGAGACTGTATGATTTTATGAATGACTGCAGAAATCTTTGGAGTTCTGCAAGTGCAAATTCTACCCAGACCTGGTTAGTTATTCTAACAAATCGTTGCGCACAACCTCTGTTTGCCCTCACCTTAGCGAGATTGTGCTCCTGAGTCTTTCTGAAGTAGAGTGCCGGCACGCCGAGCTCAGACGCAGCAATCCACTGAAGCGCTGCTCTTAGTTCTCCATCCACACACTCGGGTTCCAAGTCAAAGTTCAGCACCAGAAGCTCCCTCTGACAGCTGCTGCCGGCTGTGGACAAACCCGATGTGACTTCTGCCAGACAAAACGAGACCAGTTACTTTAAAACACTTCTGTGCACGGTACTCTGAATGAGATTTCTATAGATCTGATGTTTAGGGTTGGCTATAGTTTGAATTTTAATGATTCTGATTCTGCTTATCGTTTCCTAATTTAAGGTAAAAAAAAAAAAAAAACTTAGATATCATTCACATTTATTCTAAGTCTTATTGCAAAACATTTAATTGTAGCTGAATACCATGAACAAAAATCAACAGGCTAAAGAACACTACTAAAGAACACACAACAGCAAAACAACTAGCCTAACTAATATAAATAATGTTTTAAGATTTTCAGGTACAAATTTTCTCTTTGTCTTTTGTTGTTTGATTAACATTATTATAGAGACGGCAGCAGGAATATTAGGCTGCTGTCACTTTAAGAGCTGCATGGATCTAATATACTGTTATGCGTTTTCTTTGTCAACTGTTCACGTTTACTTAAGACATAACCGACTGTGTTTACTAGGATATTTTGACATATTTTTTTGTGTATTTGTGCAAAAAGATGTGGAAGAGACCTCAGTTCAGTATCGCACACTATACAGTATGAGAGGTGGCTTTCTGTGCCCACGGTTTGGATGTGTGCGCAGCACAGAAAACAGCACGCAAGTCGTCTTGCGCTTGAATGGTTTTAAATCACAGTAATCTCTTAACTGTCACCCGCTAGCGGGACGCTTGGTGCTCTTTTTTTATCACTTTTTTTCATATCACATATTTTAGTAGTCATCATAAATTAGGCATTGCGTTACCATGAAAACGGTACTCTAAATCCTTTTAGTGGGCTCCTCCCCCTAGTGGGCGGTGTCAGGTTTTATATTACAACATTTATTTGAACTACTTTACAGTCAAAACCTTTTCTAATCTTGACAAAACACATATCATCGGAAAGGTCTGAGTTTCAAGGTTCCATATTTGGTAGGGGTGTAACGATACACCAATGCCACGGTTCGGTTCACATCACGGTTCTGGGGCCACGGTTCGGTTCGGTTCTGTTTGCTGTGGAGGCAGGGTTCAAGGCAGGGCACCAGCAATAATAACACTAGATTCACTTTTAGCTTAATAATAACAACAACAACAATAATTTAACTTATTAACTTTATCTTTATTAACTTTATGTTTATGTTGGCTTCACGTTTTCTTTAGAGCACTTAGCAAACCTGAGTAAACTAAAATGAAATAAATGCCTCCACTGTAGACTAGTCTAGACTAGTTTTAAAAAAAAACATTAAAAAAAAACAAGCAAATTTATTCCACAAAAATGAATGACCACACACAAGTAATGTCCCACTTTAGCCCACTTAAACACATAAATTGTATGAATATGACTAATACTGATGAATAAATAGGCCTATAAGTTAAAGCTATTAAATAGCAGTTTTTGTTAATACAATAAAGTAGCCACCACGCTAATTTAAAAATATACAAAATAACATAAAGTGAAAATAAAGTGGCATTTTGGGGTTATGGAAACAACAGTTAACATGGCGAATACACAATACCAACATAAACTGTTAATGAAAGATGAAAACTGCTCCTGATGAACAGAATGAACATCACACCTGCATGCAAATCCATCCCAGATAACACACATCATACCAGTTACGTGATTTATTGGTACTTTAATTTTATTTCATGATTACCTGCATGATCGTAGCTTCTCTTGCGCTTTATATATGAAGTGATATACAGCTCGCGCCGCCGCGTTTGCGCGTGCAGTTGAAGTGTGTGCGCTACGAACACCGTATAACGGCTGGCAGGACATGAAAGTTCGGTTTTCTATGGTGGGAGAGAATTTTTATTTCGTAACAAGCTATGAAAATGACACTGACATATAGCCTTACAACATATCATCTGACCGCAGATACTGAATCGGGACAACACGTTTTTCTCAGGCACTCCGCAACCCACTCAGAACCATATATATATATATATATATATGCTCAGAACGGTCTCGCGACCAAACCAGTTGAGACACATTGCTGTAGAGAACACCCTCTCACTGGGACTCCAAGGCAGCATTTAGCCAACCTGGCTAAGTGGGGAAACTGGCTCTCTTTGTCCTTCCACCATGCAACTTGAGCGATCACCCAAGTCACGTGACATGCACTTAGTGTATATTTAGGAAATTATAAGTAAATATTATAATAATTAGTAAAATACAGCTCTTATTAGTTGTTAAAAGTGTACTAATTACTATTTAATCAAATATCAAGGAAGAAAAAAATAATTTTGTGGCATAAGGTGAAGTGAGAGCTGGGCTGGGGCACCATGGAGCGGGCACGTTTGGTTCGACATGAGAGTATCGCAGTTCGAACCGTGGGTGGTGTATCGCGGTTTTTCGGTTCGGTTTGAATATCGTTACACCCCTAATATTTGGTGACTGTTTTGTGATAGAAATATATTTGGACAGAAATGTATTAATTTGTTACAGGAGAATGCATCAAATAAATTCAATGGAATGTAGGTGACACCCGGTGGCTATACCAAAATCTCATGGGAACTTCAATTTTTGTGAACGCAACTTGGTTGGACATATGGCTTCAATTTTATAGTAATTTTAGAGTTAAAATTATTTTCTAAAATATATATTTTATATAAAATAAAAAATATTTAGTACAGTACATTTGATTTACAGTAAATTTAAACTTACATAACTTTTTTCATACTTTCATTTTTTGAAGTGCAATAATCTGCTGAGTGTCTTCTTTAAAACAAAGCCAAACTTAGGTCTATATTCCAAAGCATTCTTGAATTACAGCCATTTGAGTTTGGATAGTGCATTTACATGTCTATTCTCAAAAAGCGCGTTTTAGATGTGTGTGCAGCACAGAAAACAGCGCGTGGGTCTTGCACTTGAATGGTTTCAAGTCGTATTAAAATGCACACAAAGGAATCGATAAGAGAAATTGAAATTTTAATTTTATAACAAGTATCCGATTCCAGAATCGGAATCGATTTAGGACGTGCACTGATAATCGTTCGTCTTGCTCATGATATGATGCATTACGCACTGCTGTAATTTATATACAAATGCCCAGCATCGTTTTGGATGCTCAGTAGGTTCCGTCTCAAAATATACATAATAAAATCTGTTTTTTTTTTTTTTTTGTTGTATTAAACATGTGAACGCTAAGCGAACTAGGACTAAATGTATTTTCTTTTTAGATCCAGACCAAAAGAACCAAGAGAAAGTGTGAACACCCTTAAATTCACATTAAAAAGTCAAAAGCCAACATTCATAGGCGGACAACCCAATGTGAGTCGAGACCCGTACTTTAAGAGCCTCTGCAGGAATGTGGATCAGCGTGAATGATAAAGAGCTCATGGGAAATAAAGAGAGAGGGGGCTTAAATATTCAGGCAACCTACCGCCTCACCGCTAAACCCTACTGTTCTACAGGAAAGATGGGCTAATCTCTTCTCCCTCCCACTTTTTAGTTATATTCAAATGTAACTTTTTTTTAGTTTTTATCTTATTTCTTAAAAAGCAATTCAAGCTGTTCTTTCTTTGCCTCAGTAATATTCATTTCAGCATGACATCTCTATCCTCCTCCTCAGTGCTCCAAAAACGTAAAGATCTGTTCCAAAATTAATCTGTCCTCTGTTTTCTTGCTCTATCACACATCTTCCCATTTTAACACCCTCTCCTCATCCCTCCTTCTCTCTCCCAGCAGGATGATGCTTTCCCTGTCAGCTCTTGTGTCTGTGTGCCTGAACGTCTCTTTTGTTCTCCTGCATGTGAATGAGTCATTTGTGAGGCGTGAGTTTGTGCTGGCAATACAAAAGTCTCTTTAGCTTTCTCTCTCTCTCACACTCACTCATTCAAGAACGTCTGTCCATCTGCCAAAGACTAGCAGCACAGAGCGATGCGGGGCAGAGGGCAGGCAATGCTGCTGCAGTAAGACTGACTGTATGCTAATTCAGGACATACTGTAACTGTAGATGTTACTCAGATAGAAGAAGTCAAAGATTAAAGGCCAATGAAAAGAACAGCACAGAGAAAAATACAGGCCATGAGAAGATTTGTAGTAACCACAATCGGGCTGTATTTACAGTGCCAAATTTTTGTTGCTTGCAGTTTTAAAAATTATAATGAGAAAAGACTATTTTAAGACATTTGTATATGTGCGGTAGGTTCGATTTATGGTGCTTGGAAAATCAAACGTCCAGTGCTTTGCTATCGCCAAATCCTGAGCACTTAAATATGGAGGACCAAAAAATAAATAAATAATAGGAAAATAAAAAAGGAATAACAAATATAAGTACATTTTTAATAAAATTTAATCCTGAATTTATTTTTGTAGTACTTTTTTCCCTTCATTTATTATATTCAGTATTTATTTTTAAATGTATATTTATTTATTTATTTATTTATTCTTTTTTATTCAATTATGTATTAATGAGTTCATTTATTTGTCTATTTATTTATTTATTCCCACATGTATTTATTTCCAGATTTATGCATGTATTTATTTTGACTTTTCCATGTAAATTACAGAGGCAGTCCTTGCGTAGCTCCAGTGCATCATTGGTTGAGAGCTCACGTAGAAGCATCAGATCTAACTAAGGCTCTGTTTACACCTGGTATTAAGATGCGTTTTGGTCGATCAGATCACAAATAGATGAAGGAGACAGATTCCCGTTTATACCTGGTGTTTTAATCTGTCTCTTATGTCCACTTTCGACCACTTCTGTCCTGATTTCTTTGAGGGGAGGGTCTATGTGCGGGTAAATGTATGGGCTTTTTCAGATCTTTCGATCTAATGGACAAAATAAGCTCACGCAATTTACATATGAATGCAAAAGGAGACAACGGAAAAACATACGGAGAGCAGCAGCTTTCGTTTCTGCTCTGACAACCGCAAGACCACACTGAACGCTGTGAGTGTGTGTTAGAAATCAGGAATGGTGAGAGAACATTGTGCTTGGTATGTTTTTCATCTTCAAACCAAATTTGGGTCTTCAGCCGAACAAGTTTAAATCTGTCTAGCGCGCTTCCCATAGTGTTTACGCATTAGGTCAGTAGGCAGAGAGTAGACGGTCTTTTGCGGCTGTTCGAACACCTTCGACCACATAAACGTTTAAACTACGAAAGCAATCTGGTCGAATGTGTTTTTAACTACCTCTGGAAGTGGTTGAAAGTGGACAAGCTCAAAAAGTTTTAGACCCTGTTTACACCTGTATTTAGCGTCATCCACTTGTGATTCGATTAACCAAAACGCATCTTAATAGGTAAAAAAAAGGGCGAAAGTGATTGAGATTAGAGTCTGATACGAGATGTGACAGATCAGCTGAAGAGTTGTAAGTGATTTTCACTTATTCACATTATTCAAATCAAATTATTTTGTAGCGACCACAGTTTTCCAGAAACAGAATCCAGCTATTTATGTGATCATTGCTCACAGCATCGTCCGCAAGACCAGAACCATCAACGTCGTCAGATTCTAGACTGATGACACCCTGTGGACGGTAGATTTGTAGACTAATGCCTGTGTATATTTTGTAATCACAGAGAGAAAATCCTGACTCTGCAATAACTGATATGATCTGGGTTGCATTTCCCAACCAACTAATGGCTTCTATGAAGAATGGAACAATCCAGGGCTGCGTTTCCCAAAAGCATCGTAAGCCAAAGTAGATTGTGGAGACCTTTTAGTGCAATTTGTTACAATCTACTTATGCTCATGACAGTTTATGCTCAGTCCACCGTTTAAAAAAAAAAAAAAGAAAAATTCATGTCCCAGTTAAACTTAATGTTGTCACATTTTCCAGGTTGAATAAACATTACTTTTCATTACATCAAAAAAGAAAAAAGAAACCAATTCTAACAAGAAGCCAACAATTCTATTTTTAGTATTTTTTTGTATTGTTCCATTTATTAAAACCAGTGGTGGAGGAAGTACTGAATCTCAGTACTTAAGTAAAAGTACAAATAACCAGAGACATATTTACTTTAGTAAAAGTAGAAGTACCACAATGACAACCCTACTTAAGTAAAAAGTAAAAAGTATTTTAAATGTACTTTAAGTATTAAAAGTAAAAGTACTTGCATAACAATTTATTCTCTTAATGTCTACAGTGGGGAGAACAAGTATTTGATACACTGCCGATTTTGCAGGTTTGCCCACTTACAAAGCATGTAGAAGTCTGTAATTTTTATCATAGGTACTCTTCAACTGTGAGAGACGGAATCTAAAACAAAAATCCAGAAAATCACATTGTATGATTTTTAAATAATTAATTTACATTTTATTGCATGACATAAGTATTTGATCACCTACCAACCAGTAAGAATTCCGGCTCTCACAGACCTGTTAGTTTTTCTTTAAGAAGCCCTCCTGTTCTCCACTCATTACCTGTATTAACTGCACCTGTTTGAACTCGTTACCTGTATAAAAGACACCTGTCCACACACTCAATCAAACAGACTCCAACCTCTCCACAGTGGCCAAGACCAGAGAGCTGTGTAAGGACATCAGGGATAAAATTGTAGACCTGCACAAGGCTGGGATGGGCTACAGGACAATAGGCAAGCAGCTTGGTGAGAAGGCAACAACTGTTGGCGCAATTATTTTAAAATGGAAGAAGTTCAAGATGACGTTCAATCTCCCTCGGTCTGGGGCACCATGCAAGGTCTCACCTCGTGGGGCATCAATGATCATGAGGAAGGTGAGGGATCAGCCCAGAACTACACGGCAGGACCTGGTCAATGACCTGAAGAGAGCTGGGACCACAGTCTCAAAGAAAACCATTAGTAACACACTACGCCGTCATGGATTAAAATCCTGCAGCGCACGCAAGGTCCCCTGCTCAAGCCAGCGCATGTCCAGGCCCGTCTGAAGTTTGCCAATGACCATCTGGATGATCCAGAGGAGGAATGGGAGAAGGTCATGTGGTCTGATGAGACAAAAATAGAGCTTTTTGGTCTAAACTCCACTCGCCGTGTTTGGAAGAAGAAGAAGGATGAGTACAACCCCAAGAACACCATCCCAACCGTGAAGCATGGAGGTGGAAACATCATTCTTTGGGCATGCTTTTCTGCAAATGGGACAGGACGACTGCACCGTATTGAGGGGAGGATGGATGGGGCCATGTATCGCAAGATCTTGGCCAACAACCTCCTTCCCTCAGTAAGAGCATTGAAGATGGGTCGTGGCTGGGTCTTCCAGCATGACAACGACCTGAAACACACAGCCAGGGCAACTAAGGAGTGGCTCCGTAAGAAGCTTCTCAAGGTCCTGGAGTGGCCTAGCCAGTCTCCAGACCTGAACCCAATAGAAAATCTTTGGAGGGAGCTGAAAGTCCGTATTGCCCAGCGACAGCCCCGAAACCTGAAGGATCTGGAGAAGGTCTGTATGGAAGAGTGGGCCAAAATCCCTGCTGCAGTGTGTGCAAACCTGGTCAAGAACTACAGGAAACGTATGATCTCTGTAATTGCAAACAAAGGTTTCTGTACCAAATATTAAGTTCTGCTTTTCTGATGTATCAAATACTTATGTCATGCAATAAAATGCAAATTAATTACTTAAAAATCATACAATTTGATTTTCTGGATTTTTGTTTTAGATTCCGTCACTCACAGTTGAAGAATACCTATTATAAAAATGATAGACTTCTACATGCTTTGTAAGTGGGCAAACCTGCAAAATCGGCAGTGTATCAAATACTTGTTCTCCCCACTGTATATTCTAATAATTAAAAAAAAAAAACAGTATGGACTGTGGCATTTTAATTAAGTTAGTTTTGGTTTAACATAATTGTGCTTACCAACTGTGGCCCAGTTTGCGTAGAAAGAGCGGTAATATTTCCTCCAGAGTGGAGAGCGCCTTTTTTGAAGATTCCGTTCATTTCTGAAGCTCATTCCGCTCAGCGCCGCGCGCTCAACCCAGAATGCCCTTTGTGACATGCTGGTTCGAATATAGGCCTATCCGAAATAAGTAGCTAAGCTTTTTTCTAGTAGTTGTTCATTTAAGCCGTTGTTCACGCGGCGCCGGCGCCTCCACGACATTGTCTGCTATATTTGCTTATTATTTATTAAATCCAGGCAATTGGTTGATAAAACATTAATTAAAATTAAGATACAATTTATACAAAACGAAATTCACTTTAAAGAAAGGATTTCAACAAAACAAAACTTAATGAAGTGGTCAAAATCATTTCTGTCCACCATGTCTTCTGACACATTGCGCATCTATGTGTCCTGTTCACTTTTCATAATCAACGTAGATTAAATTAAAAAAATAACATTATAATATTTAAACATGAAACTAAATACGTGTTTTAATGGCTACAATTAGCCTATAGTAGGCTACAGTACAGAGAAATTTCATGTCGGAGCGGGATTTGAGCGCACGTCGTTTTACCGGTGAGCGGTTCATGAGTGGAGCTTCGCTCACATGCTCTGGTAAGGTAGGCAGGTTTTTTGCGTTTATTTTTATTTCCTGTCGCTGTGCAGGCTCTTTTATTGTATATGACAGTGTAAACAGCTCAATAACCCTTTTATTTAAAGGTTTAATGTAGGCCCTAGTCCATCGCATTACGATTGCAAGAAGGATCAATAATGTAAAAAATGTGATATGCAGTCAAATGTCCCGGTGTGTATGTTGTTTAAACGAGTGTTCTCACCGATATGCTTGTTGTGCTTCGTGGAGTTTTGATGTGTTTTATAAACTCGATATTGTTTCTTATTCAAATGTGGTGACCCCCCCGCACCCCTGCCAGAGCCTTATAGGGCTCTGATTGGGTCAAAGATTAGCGTTCTAGAATCTTTGGTAGCAACCCATATATATCTATGGCAACCAAACTTCACTAGTGAGACAAACGTGTGACGGACGGTCAGGAAGACGTTTTGGCAGGGGGAAAAACTGATCAGAAAATGTAACGAAAATGTAACGGAACGTTGTAGAAATGTAGTGGAGTAGAAAGTATAATAATTGCTGCAAAATGTAACGAAGTAAAAGTCAAAAGTATGCACTATTGATTCTACTTAAGTAAAGTACAGATACGTGAAAAATGTACTTAAGTAAAGTAACGAAGTATTTGTACTTCGTTACATTCCACCACTGATTAAAACCAAGTATAAATCTCAAGTTAGTGTTTTAATCATTTTTACATTTTTTTCAAAATAATAACTAAAGGCATTAACAATTTAAACAATATATTTCATTTGTGTATTGACATTCAGCTGTTCTTTTTAATAGTCAACTAGATGTATCTTTAACTCTTTCCCTTCCAGACGGAAATTTCCGGCTTTCCGTGTTTTCACTGTTATACGGTAGGGGGCGCTATTACACATCTTCTGAAAGAGTACTGAGTTCATTTCACTCATTATAAACCCCCACAGTCATCATGTTTTCAAGCTATTTCAAGTTTGATTTTGGCATGAAATAAATCGGTGAAATCAGTGGCTGAGTTGTTTACTTACTTTTTAATTAGTCTCCCCATTAACGCCATCATTTTGAGAGGCTGGATTTATCGCATGAACCAATCATAACCGATCATATCTAATCATAGCGCGATGGAAGCATTGCCTCCTCTCATGTGACTTTTCCCCATTTATTCTCAATTACCATCCCCTAAACCGCACCGCACACTTTAGGGGGTCTGTTAAAAGTCAATGGGCTCAGGGGAGGTGAGAGACGCTGGCTCATGATGCTTTTGGAAGTCAAGATTTTCTCCATGATTACAAAATAAACACAGGCATTAGACTAGAAACCTACCGTCCACTGGGTGTCATCAACGTACAATCTGACGACGATTAGATAATCGAACCAAGCCATATTGTAAATTCCAGTTTTATTTAAATTAATCATGCAATGTTTGCAATATTTGTTTGTTTCAGCAGTCCAACATGTTAACTTCTGGCTCAGAAGCGTCATGCCCACTCACACCGCCCCCTCAGATTTGTGAGCTAAAAGTTATTTTAATAATTACATCCAATAACTTTCAAAATCGAGTTATAGAGACGATCCTGTCTATCATTTGAATGAAGAACAAATAAAGTTGAAAAAGTATCTCATCTAGGGCACCAAGTGAGCCTCTGGTGCCCCCTGAAAAATGTCCAATTTCCTCATTCACAGAGAAATAACATGAAGCTCACTCTCGAGAAGAATATGTAACATTTATATAAACGATCAGACTGCCAGACAACTTCTTAGTTCAGACCGAATACATTAGCGCAGAAGTGTGAAAAGCAGCGATAGCATGACTTCCTTTTAATTCCAAACACAGCTGTGAAGTTCCAGTGATGTATCTTTAACACAGATTTGTATGTATGCTCGTAGAGGACATATCACTCACCATCCGCCTGATCCTGACAGTGCGAAGCCTTCCTCTCTCTCTCCTCACTGCAAACAGAGACACACCATCATTATCATGCTGTATAGAGCAATGCTGGCCCTGTTCCAGTCACCTCATGGAGCCCTTCAGGGGCCAGGACTATATTGCACTCATCTAATAAGAGCTCAGAACAGTAAATGACTACAAGTGTTTGGCGGCAAAGCCCATTAGAACTGTCGACGTTTGAGACTGTTCACAGACACAGCAAACAACAGCACTTAGTGAGCACATTTACAAACTTGTAGAAGACAGTATCGGCTCTAATATGACAGAATGTGATCCAAGTTTGAGCCAAATTTCTTGTCCTCTAACTGCGGTCGTATCCCGAGGGGAGCTGCAGAAATAAGGATTTGGCCAGCGCTCTGGGTTATGGATGAGCGCTTAACATCCATTAGCTCCGGCGCTCTGAGCAAGTCTCTCTAAGTGTGCCGCAGTTAGTGTGTTGCCGTTGGATACCTGATTAGGTTGCTGGAGATCGAGAAGTCTAGAAAGCCCTCCAGGTCTGCCAATCCCAGACTAGAGGCACTGCTGTTTCCATTTCTGAAACACAGATATGCACATGAAAAGATAAATGTGTACACATACACTACAGGTCAAATGTTTGGAATTACAATTTTTTTAATGTTTTGAAATAAGTCTCTTATGCTCAGCAATGTTGCATTTATTTAAGCAAAAATACAGTAAAAACAGTAACATTGTGAAATATTATTACAATTTCAAAGAACTGTTTTTTCCTGCAATATATTTTAAAATGTAATTTATTACTGTGATCAAAGCTTCAGTGTCACATGATCCTTCAGAAATCATTATAATATGATGATTCGCTGCTCAAGAAACATTATTTTTATGATTATTTATTATTGTGCTGTTTAATATTTTTTGTGAAAATCGCGATACATTTTTTTTCAGGATTCTTTGATGAACAGCATTTATTTGAAATTAAAAACTTTTGTAACATTATAAATGGATGGCTTTACTGTCATTTTGTTACATCAATTTAATGTGTATAAAAGTAAAAGTATTCATTTATTTACTTTTTTTTGTACCCCAAATTTTTTGAATGGTACTGTATCACGGTTTCCACCAAAGTATATAAAACTGTTTTTAACATTGATAATAATCATAAATGTTTCTTGAGCAACAAATCATCATATTATAATGATTTCTGAAGGATCATGTGACACTGAAGACTGGAGTAATGATGCTAAAAAATGTAGCTTTGCATCATAAGAATAAATTACATTTTAAAATATATTACAATAGAAAACAGTTCTTTGTGATTGTAATAATATTTCACAGTATTATTGTGTTTACTGTATTTATTATGAAATACATGCAGCCTTGGTGAGCAGAAGAAATGTCTTTCAGCAACATTTAAAAAAAATCTTAATTATTCCAAACCTTTGATTGGTGAAGTTATGTGAACTTTTCAGTGCTTTTTCTTGTTGGACCTGTAAGAATGTGAACGATGCAGAAGCTACTCATTTTCTCAGCAATGATCACTAAGGCATGGACAGCAGCGGGGCTTGGAGTAGAGGAAGTAGGCATGAACACTGGCATGAGATTCATTAGCATGGGCATCACTGACAACTTCCCTACCAGCTGATGACTATGAACGCTTGCCACCTCTGCACGTACTGACAACAGCCGGGTGGACAAGCAGAGAGTTACCTTTCCCCCTGACAGGGCAGAAAGAAAACGAATGAAGTGGGGGTTAAAGCCGAATGGAGGCGAATACCCAGACTCGGGTAAGTGAGGATGGCGTTGAGTTGGCGCAGGTAAGGCGGCGTCAGTGAGTGAGGCAGGCTGGGCATGATTCAATCAGCAAGGAGGACCCCCACACCCATTACATCCTTTTCATTCAAGAGTCAACAGGATGTGACATATGGCACCTGCCTGTCAGTGTGAGGCACATCCTGTCAGGGCTGTGTGCACTGGCTGTAGTGTCTTCGGGCGAAAGCTCTGCTCCAGACTCCAGTCATGTTGTCAGAGCTGTTTACTCAGACAGCTGTGCTGGACTAGACTCGCAAATGGAAACTCTCTCACTTCAGAGAGTTACACTACCTCAGGCACTTAGAGTGTGTTTATATGTGTGCATACAGAAGAACATAGTTATGTGAAAACAAATGGGTCATTCCTATTATGCAGAACATTTTCATGTCTCTACCCACTGTAAACCCTAACGCTCAAAATAATTAATTGATTTGAGTAGGGCAAATTTAAATTAAACAAATTAGTTCAATCAAATGAACTTTTATGAGTATTTAGAACTTTCATTTTCTTTTGAGTTCACAAAACTTACACATTTTAAGTAATCTGAATTGTTTCATTGTTTTGAGTTTTATGAACTTGTTTCTTTTAATTTAGACAAACTTAAATTTACCTGAAACTGGGCTAGGATTTCCATTTCCCAGCATGCTTTACCATGGCACTCGAAAAGGAGAGTAAATGCTAAAATCAAGTGTTATATGTTTTTGTGCTAGATTAATGTTAAGTGGGAGGAGTGTTTAAGAGTTTCTGTTATGTTGGGTTTTTTTTGGTTACCATCATTGCGGAGCATGAGCTTGTTTTGAGAACAGGTATATGGTCAATGTATTATATTACCGTACTCATTCAGCAATTGCTATGCTAATGCTATCAAAGCATTGTGTTACCAGTTAGCAAGTCAGCATATGTTGAATTAGCTAGTTAAAGCTTGCCAGGTTTTCACTACTAAAAATATTTAAATTGAGATCACATGATAATTTTAAGTTAAATGTATGAATTAGCTTACTCAAATATTTCAAGTTAAGTGTAATTAAACTGTATAAGTACAAAATCTGCAGGTTCTGCTTACTTAAACTTTGAATTTCTTAACTTAAAAATGTTGATACTAACTGATTACTTCAATTTTTTTGAGTTTTGTGAACTTATTCAGGTTTACAGTGTAGCATAAGATATTAAACTCACAATTTGGAGATGGAAATCATATTAGTTAGCACAATGTCACAATTAAGTTTATTCATTTAATGAGATTTATTAACATTTTCTATTTTCATTATAATTTGTTCAAGTTTAGTAATTTTGTTGTTTTTGTCATATATATCTTTTTTTTTTAATAAAAATGTCTATAGATTTTATTCATTTTTTATTTCAGTATTAGTTTCGGTTATTTCAACACAGCAAGTTAAACTAAATGAAAAAAGAGAAATGTTGCCTTGGCAACTAGCTGAAATAAAATAAGCTTAGTTTTTCTTTTATTTTATTTTAGTTAACATTTTTTGTTACTAGTGCTAGTGCTCTCAAATCGATTAATCGCATCTGACAAAAGTTTGTGAATGTATAATGTGTGCGTATGTGTATATATATATATACACACACATACATACATACATGTATGTACTTTCATGTTAGACGCGATTAATCACAATTAATCAATTTGACAGCACTACTATTAAAATAAATGTTAACTGAATAAAATAGCTAACTAGAAATTACTTTTCTAATTTAAGTGGATGTTGCCATTTTTGCCATAATCTGCAAATACTACTAACATAAAAAACTGGCAATTTATTAAGAAATATTTCAGGTGTTTCTTAATTCTTTTCACTTCTGAAATCAAAATGTTGACAATATTGCTATTAAATTTGTGCTATTAAATCTGTGTCCTCAATTTTGCTTACACTTTTGTAATATCCCTTTAACTAAAAAACAAAAGTGACATTACATCTTCTGGGAAAACAACACGTATTATAATGTAATAGCAAGGGGTTTGATGTTGTGTGGTAAATATTCTGTTAAAATCACTACATAACACAGATAAAAATATCCAAATTTACTTAATTGGCAGCCTCATATAAGCTAACTCTTAATTCCTCCCAGAACAAGTGCTCACTGTGGCTCTTTATTTCCTCCCTTCTTTTCTGTAGGGAATCATTACATAATTTTCTTGCCATTGTGTAAATAATTAAGTTAAAATGAATAGTTAGAAAGTGCCTAAGTGTGGGGAGAGCATAGTACTGAAGGTTTGGTATAAATAACATAAATTGTTAATAACATAAATCTATAAATTACATCTCAGGCATATTCATTTTTTAAAAAGTACAGAGCTCAAAAAGTACTGCATAAGAGGAATGATATGAATGGCTATTAGGCAATTTTCTTATATTTATTATAATTCTCTCTGTGTGTGCATGTCTCTTCAAGACATTATGTCTCATTCTGCATTACTATGTCTGTGCATTTGTGTGCTAGACAGTGAATTAAGGGCAACACTGTTATGTGAGCGACGGGCTGACGACTAATCACACGTCACATCACATTAATATCAATTAAGATATGTCAAAACTGTTATATTAGTCATATACACAGTGAGGGCAAAGTAAGTGCTTTAACTCTTAACTCTTGTCTGAGCTCTAATTAATGAACCAATTACTGCTGTAAAGATGAGGGAAGCAGGCTCACATATGGGTGCTACACTGCGCTCTGGATGTGCTCAGCACTATTACATGTAGCTTAATGAAAAGCCAAATGGAGAAGCCACACTGTCCAGCAAGGCATGATGGTCTACTGGAAGACTGACCCCTCGCTTAGCTGAATAAAGCTACTGGTGGTCTCCTCCTGGGGGTCGTCTTCAGGAGCAATCTGGGCCCAGCTGCCTGAGCCACTTTCCTCACTGCTAGCGCTGAGAGAGCGTCGCGCCACCTCCACACCTGTAGAGGCCACTGAGGAGGCTCTGTCTTTGTCACTGTTGAGGGGGGAAAGAGGACACACGGCAAAACTGCAGTGTCACAATGAGCCACTAATTCGACCTGATGACTGATCCGCAAGCAGCAGCTGATGTTCTTTTCAATGTAAAATTGCTCTTTTTTTAAATTAAAATTAATAAATTTGCCCAAAAATATCTTTCGCTGTCCAGAGCCTGGGTCAAGAAAATACAAAATCAAGGGAACATAAGTGTAGGAACTTTTTTTGGAAGTGTAGGAAACTGGGTTTTACAGAGGAAAACCGTTCTACCCCTTTATAGAGATATGCTTTTATAGACACCATGTGTTACATGAAGCAAATCAATGTTTTGTGTTGTCTTCTAAAGTTTTAAAGGGGACATGAACTGAGAAATCAAATCTTTTGACATATAAGAGGTCATTGTGTTATGGAAAAACACTAAGTTTCAGGGCATTTTCACACCTATAGATCATTTGTTTTGTTCTGAAACAGGGACTTAATTTGTTACAATATTGCATTTTCTTCTTTGTTTGGTTCGCCAAAATGTGGTCATGCAGGTCACATGTGAGAAAAACTGTCCTCTTATTGGTCAGAGTTTCCTCTGCGTCATCCATCAAGATGACTGACAACTTTGCTCCATGAGCTTATTGCGGCTTTATTTGTAACTGTTGAGACATGCAAATACGAATGTATCCGTCATTCCCGCTGTTAAATTATATACTAGATTTGCATTAATACTGCAGCAAAGTCAAACGCACTCTCTCTGGATCTCCCAGCGCTGTCTAGAGGTTAACTGTGTCAGGACATATGCAAACACTGTACGAATGTTATAATGCAGCTAGAGCAGGAATCAAGGCTTCATTGGGACAGCATTCCCGCACGGAAAAGCGTAATTACACAACATTTTAAGATGAAGAGGTGCTTTTTTGGTTTTCAACTGTGATAACTAACTCAGACACTACTGCTATTTATATAGCACATTTCCTACTTCTACATCATCACCTCATCATCGCCCACTGGTGCAGTAAAATCAGGCTCAAACATGGCCTTCTTATGTAAAAACCCTACTAGCATTGTAAGTGCACCTCAGGATCTAGGATGATAAAATATGCAGTTCACGACCCCTTTAACATTTGTGCAACTGTTTATATTTCCTGCTCATTTTCTTTACCAACTTGTGTCAAATTCATACGGTTGATTTGAGATGTTTTAACACTAGTTGTGCTGTGAGAAGTTGCAAGAATTAAGGCTTAACTTCTGATAGCAAGAATGTGTATGCTGTTATGTAGACCAGGGTTCCTCAAATCTTTCCCTGGAGGGCCAATGCGCTGCAGAGTTTAGCTCCAACCCTGATCAAGCTCACCTACCTGTGATTTTCTAATAATCCTGAAGACATTGATTAACATGTTCAGGTGTGTTTGATTAGGGTTAGAGCTAAACTCTGCAGGAAAGTGGATCTCGTGGGCCAGATTTGAGGATCCCTGATGTAGACTGTACCTGCTTTTGGTTTTTGTAACCCTCCCCTTGTCTTCTGAGGCCTCTTCTCTTTGATCTGGTTCAATGTGAATCAAGGGTACCTCCCTCTGTCCCCGCCACGCTTGCCTCACACAGGAGGAACGGTGGGAGCTACAGCTATTTTCCTGACGCTCCAAGCTTGGCCGGTTTCCACCATTTTCACGACGAGACTGTTTAAAGCCATGTCTTCTTTCTCCAACTGGAATTCGTGGCTGACAAGCAGCCACAATGACGTCCTGTTGGCCTCCAAGCAACGATTTGCCACTCTCTACAATGTCTGCCGCTAGACGATTAGCAAATAGCTGTACATGTGGCTGTGAGTCGGCAGAATCGAGTTCCATACTGTCTTCTGAGGGCTCCGCAATTATCTTATTCTTGCGCATTAGAGACTCAATAGAGCTGGCCCAGGTTTCATGAATCAGCATGTCTGTGATTTGGTCTGTTTGGCCACGCTTATACAAGCAAGAATCAGACTTGCAGAGTCCCGTTGATGACACAGAGTTGGTTGGATAGATGTTGAGCGAGTCCCCATGTACATTTCGAGCAAAACCATCAAATGAATTAGCCTTGATGGGTGAGTTTACAGTTAGTCTGGAGTCTGAGGATCGCCTGTCAGGAACAGAAGACTGACGGATGCAAAACGGGGATCTGGGGGACGGGGGTAATAGGCTATTACTCCACTCTTTGGTCTTGGTCAGACTGTAGTCCTTGTTCTCCTTGTCCATGTCTTTCAGCATGAAGCGATAAAACTCCTCCGTGATACTCTCAGTGCTGGACTGCTTTGAGAGACAAGATGATGTCCGCACATTGAGGTGTCCGTTTTTTTTACTAGCAGCTTGCTGAACAGCTGCTGCGAGGATGCTGCTGGCATTTTTCCCAGCATAGTAGTCCAGCAGAAGGTCAAACCCTCGACCCTCTGTCTCCATCTGGTTCACCATGAACCGAGAGAACTCATCCGTAATGCTCTCACAGCTGGACTGCTTGGAGATAGAGCTACCTCTGCTCAAATTATGCCCAAGCCTGTTTCCTGGTCCCAAAGTGTTTAGCATTCCAGAGGGATCTCCGTCCTCCTCTGGAATGCTCTCATAGCTTGACGCTTTCCCCCTGCTGCTCCATTTCTCACACTGTAGGCGACTGCGAGATGACTGGCCAGATTTGGAAGTGTCCACCACATTTAATTCCGGGCAGTTCATTATCCTGGCTGTGACCTCTGACGCAAAGAGTGCAAATGGATCAGAAGTTGTGGGTTCATCTAGATTGACAGTTTCATCCACGACACGGTTGACCAGACGCTCCATGAGTTCAGGCTGTTCTTCGGTTTTACGTTTGATTTCACTGAGACGTGGAGGTCTGTGTTTCTTGGTGACTGCGGTGCCATTTTGTGTCTCCTTTCGACGGAGTGCTGCAGCTGTGCGACAGGGCAGAAACAGCCCCTCTGGACCTTCTAACCCACCCTTTAAGGCGCAGAACCATGGCTGCTTTCCGCTCGAGTTCTCCAGGCATATCGCTGCCAGCTCTGTAGCCATGGATACCACTGTGGTTGCCAAGTCTTCGGCAAAGCATGTGACGGGAGTTTTGGACTCACTTGAATCCATTTTAAGTGCCACAAGTGCTCCTGAAGAGGATGATACAGACTGCTGTCTGGTCTCGCTCTCTCCTCCTGCCCTCCCTCGTGCCATGTGAAGTGGTGAGCTTTCAGCTGAAGGGAGCGCAGAGTCTGCAGTCTTGTCACTTTTGCTCAGCTGCCCTTGCAGGTCAGATTGTTCTTTGACCATAGTGGCAGTCACTCTGTTCCGAGTAAGTCTGTATGGTTCTTTCAGTTTGGGCTCCTTTTCTCTCTCCTCCTGTATGTGCTTTTGCTCTCTCTCTCTTTTCCCTATGAGAGCAGACAACTTCTCCACACTGCCTCGCCTCTCGTCATGATTATAAGCCTGGCTTGGCTCAATCAAACGCTGTAATTGGCTCAATGCTTCCCTGCCCGACTTGGTATCAGCCTCATACTCCCTAAAGCTTACACTGCCTTCTTGCCTGTCACATGATCCCATATTACATTTTGAAATTTCACTGATTTTCCTTGATGTTACACATAGGACATCAAAGAGCAAATTATTCACACAATCCAAGAGGAAACCCTCAATGTTTGGGGCATCTTTTCCAGGACCCTCAAGCTCTTTTCTCTTCTCAGCCTTCTCAAGGGCATTTTGAAAGATATTGTCTGATATTTCCTGGGTGAAGTTATCCACGTCCTGTTGTTCCTGATAGGGCCTTCTTGGATTTGTGATGCCATCCACTATCTTGCTATGTGTGGTCTCAAGGAAATTTGCAATGCTTAAATAACTTTGTCTGTGGGTGAGCACAGCTGAAGCCTCCCTGAGGAGAACTTCAGCCACATTGGCTCTGAAAGCCTGAACGCTGATGCCCTCTGCAATGCTACAGTGGAGAGGAATTGCAGTTGAAGCTTGGGCAACTGACAGAAGTCCCAAAGAGGCAGAATACATGTCTGTCAAGTCTTCATTATCCCCGGAGTCATCTGCTAGATCTACCACGGCTACGGCTCCAGCGACCTGAGACATTCCACATACTGCAGAGGAAAATGAATACTCCCCTTGTTCGGTTTCACTCCCTTCTTCTTCGTCATCCTCACACTCATCTTCTTCACCTGACTCCAGTGTGAGTTGTTCTGTGACCTGAGGGGCGGCAATGGTACCGATGACACTTGCAGCACATGCCAAAGCTATTTCCACCGGCTTAGTGGAGTGTCCAATTGGCGAGTTGTGCTGGGGGTGATGACCATGCTTTGTTCTGGCCCTATTTACACTATCATGCTCTGATGTCCCATGTGACTGTGCTTCCGGCCACTCTGTTACCTCCTCACTGTTGTCAGGACTCTGGACAATCACGATTTTAGGAAGTTCAAAAGAGCAGGCTCGAGCCCTCGGTGGCTCTTCAGTGGAATGGCTTACATCACTTGAGTGCTGCGAGGTGGTGGACACACTCACAGCTGCCTCTGTTACAAAAGAAGGCTCATCTTGTGACAAACGAATAAAAACGTCTTGCAGGACTGATTCAGCCAGATTGGTGGCATAGTGACCAGCAGACTCGCTGGTGTGACGATTGACTTGGTTTTTGGGGCTGGCGGGTGGGCCTCTTGAAGGGCAGGAATATGTTCTTGAAATCTTTTGGGAGTTGGAAGAGGTACAGAGGGTCTCTGATTCCTCACTATCCTCTCTCTCCACTTCACTCCTCCTCTGAGCGTGGGCTGCTCTCAACACCTTAACCGACTCAGGCATGATAGAAATCTCAGGATCTGCAAAAAGAAAGACAGGGTTGGTGAGGTATGGGGTGGTGGGAGATGGTGCAGAGAGAGGGGAAATAGATTAAAGATAGACCTCCTAAAACTGTTTCATAAAAAAGTCAAATTTAATGCACATGTAAATGAAGCACATTCACAGCCCAAGCAAGAAATTAGAGACCGAAGGAGATATGTGGAGTTATGAGTAAAAATGAAAGACGAAACTGAGAAAGGAGGTAAAAAGTCAGATTCAGATTTATCTCGTTGCCTGTTATGTCCAGTGGATATTGTGATGGTAGGAGTCAGAGCTCCAAGGCAAGCTATCCATAACACACAGTTATATTTGTATCAGTTTTCCTTTTTACATAACCAAGCCCATACAAATGCAGATCTATATCTGGGCCGTTTATGAATATTACATTGGCTTTGAGGAGAGCATAACCTTCACACAGTATTACTTCTAATTTCATATGAGAGATTAATTATAGATTAGCCCAGCAGAGCCCAGTGTATCTTGTCTCTTTAATATTAGACTTCGGGCGAGTATCACCACTTGTACATATCCAGGGGTCTGGCTTACTGTTAGAGGCCAAAGCAGCGGCACAAAGTAATGCAATACAACACTTTCATACATGCACAATGGAAATGCATAAGACGTTTTGGGGCCAGCACTTCTTTTTTAGGGAGTCTTCTATGTTATATCTGCAAATACAACATTCATAAAATGTTTTGCTACTCATGTTTGTGTATTTTTCTTTATCACATACTCATTAACATAGATTGAAGAGAATTAAATGTTTCACTGCTGTATGTTCTGGTGCATCCGTGCTGTTGCTTGGTTACTTTGTATCTAAATAAGCACAGCAAATTGCAGTTTTGATAAAGTAATTTATAACCAGTACAACCTAGACAAAAGTTAAGTTGAGGACAAAAAGACTCACAAACAGTTTTTATCCAAACAGTTTTTATCCACAAGCCATAAGATTACTGAACAATGCATGAAACACTAACTCCCCATTATCTTAACCGACTGTTACCTTGATTGTTGCACAATGCATTTGCACTTTTTTTTGTATATTTGGACTGTATTTATATTGTATTTTTTGTGTAAGGTAGACTTGCAAAGTAAGAATTTTATTGTGTAGTTAAAACTGTGATGTTTTTACTGTCCATATGACAATAAATATCTTGAATCTTGAAATTATTCCCAAAGGCAAAACTAAAGACTTTATTTATGGTTGCAAATTTATGTGACATGCCCAAATTGTTTTGAAAGCCATAATCTCATTTGTACTGACTGGGGACTAAGAAATAGCCTTGGGGTGGAAACACTCCCAAACAGTCCTCCAAACAGAGCCAACTCTTATCGAAGCAGACTCAAAGATAGCAAGAAAGCGTAAATGGCTCTTTCAATGCTTTTTCAGCCATAATTGAAGCAATTTTCTGTCTATTCAAAAGGTGGACAGGAGGAAGATGCAGCAAAAGTGCCAGAGCTGCACTAAAGTTGCATTTTCTCATTACATACAATGACAGAAAGTACCATACAGAAGATAACATATGGACTTAGAATGAGGTGTCTGGCTGATCTTTTGGATGGATTGATGAATTGGATTTCTGGATGGATTAATAGATGGATAGACTGTTTACCATTTCTGAATGGGTCATCCTCACTGTCTTCCCCAAGCTGCTCGGATGCAGTGAGAAAGTCTTCTTCTATGGATGAAACAGAGCGGTTGGTGTCATCTTCAGCAGTCCTCTGACCTGCCAATCGGCCATGTCTCTGCCTCTCTTGCCCTGACTGTAGTCCAATCAGGAATTTGTTGATCTCAAAAACGACACTGTTCGTTTGGGTAGGGCGGCGCCCACAGGAACAGTGCACCAGACAGACATCCGCTGTTCTCTGGCTCTGAAAGTCGCATACATAAACACACACACAGTTTAACCAGACAGGCTGTAAGCTGTGAAATTATGTCAGATGTTCTGGTCTATATTCATATCTTACCTGTGGGTGGCTTGGGTCATGCTGGCAGGAGTCCGGTGACTCTAGGCTGCTGAGAAGCAGAATCTCATTTTCTTTGGGTTGCCGCACTCCGAGAGACTCAATTAACCGTGGCAGCTCTGGGCACACTGAGGCCAGTTTCTGTAGGGAAAATTTATGCTAATATTCAAGGCACATAAACGTGGGTCTTTGCTTGCATTATCTTGGTAATTTGTATTGTTTCTAATTTCCCTTTTAATTAGATGAAACATTGTTTATGTTGTACGCTTAGGAATGATGAAAGACATTCATATATTCGTTATTAACTAGAATAATTGAATGAATTAGAAATGAGAGGGTGGAGGGGAGTGGATATTTATTTGGAAATTAATAAAAAACAGTCAACTGGGAATGATAAAAAACACTAGACAATTTATTAGTGATAGTTACAATTCCCTGGGAATCAAACCCATGACTGCTAGCATCATGCACAGCTCAAAATAAAGGAAAGCTAATCTCCACCCACCTTGATGTAACTGTCGTCATTTTGATCAGGGGTATGTCTGTCCAGGTTTACAAAGCAGATCTGAGAAGAGAGAGGCTAAGCTTAGAGAAATAGCACCTGGTAAAGTAAGGTAAAGTACCTGTAGACATAGTTTTTGGTATACAAACACAGCGTACCCAAAGTTATACATGTAACAGAGGCCAGCTAGTAAAAGCTGAGCTGATCTCAAGAGTCATGCCAGCGACTGACGCTAGAGACCTGACTCCCATGCCAGAGACGCCGGTTTGAGTCCTGCTCGGAGTAGAGCGAGTAGGACTGGAGGGGTTACATTGGTGCTGTTACCCAGATGGGAGTGGGGTTTAGGGGGGTGAGTGTAACAGAGGCCAGCTAGTGAGAGGTGCAGGTAAACCTCACTCCCCTGATTTCAAAAAGCACGTTAGACACTGCGGTCTTTAGCGTCCTTGTTAGTGTGCCTGCCTCCTATGCCGGAGACGCCGGTTCAAGTGCCGCACGGAGCAGGGCGAGTAGGACCAGAGGGGTTACATTGGTGCCGTGACCCAGATGGGAGTGAGGTTTGGGGGGGGGGGGTGAGTGTAACAGAGTAGGACCAGAGGGGTTACATACACACAGGACACAGAAGATGAGCTCTGAAAACCTTCTCATTTGTTGCAGCTCTCAAATGTCATTCTTCATTCCACATATTCTTTTATTTACAATCTTCTGCAGCATTGCCTAAAAGTCTCATATATGCATTGAATGTAGAAAATAATAAGTAATTAGAAAATAAAAAGTAGAAAATAAAAAGTTTACAGATTTTCAAGCAGCTTTGTATGGTTATAATGTCAGTAGAATATGTAAATGAACAGTGTGTACTCTTTCTCCATGTTGCCTGCACCAGGTTCTACCTGCTTATTTGTGAACAAAAGTTTGCCAGATGACGCAAAACACATCATTTTACGTCATCCTGGAGACTTTTGACACCTCCAGGGCTATTGTTAAAACTACAGATCATACTTCTGCATTTTTGTATCCCTGCCCATGGACAGTCAGATTGACAGGCAGTGCACAGTGCATTATGGGTGTTGAAGTTGCCCAACCTTTTTGGTAAAAGGGAACACAAAGCTACCGGTGGGCTTCAGAAAACTTGGAATACAGTGCATGAGTTACACGGACCACTTTTATGGTCATTTTATGGTGTTTTTTTTGTTGTTATCATGGAATAACACAAGTAACTTTAAGCTACTTAAATCACTCTTAAGTGCAAAACACAAAGCTCTCTTTTTTCATCTGCGTTCATCTCACATCACTCTATTCACCTGACATCTTTTCTGACTGGTTTTAATTGATCTTTAATGTGGGCACAAATTGACTCTCTCTCTCTCTCTCTCTCTCACACACACACACACACACACACACACAAACACACAGAGCACCTAACTGATTCTGATGACTCAGTATCTTAAAAGCATATTGTGTTGCTAGTCACATGCTTATCTCAAATGTGTCCTTGTGTTTGAGAGAGCTCTTCTTTCACTCTTCACTTAAGATCACAGTAGTGACAAATGTGTTTGGAATCTGTAGGTTTTCCTGAGCGAGGATGGATTTCACTCTCAGGTATCACAGATTAACCATAAGTGTTAAGTATATACTGCATGTATATACTGTACAGATATGCTAATAGTTCTGGCCTGAGGAGTGCATCTGCTATTGAAAGATAGAGAATGAGAGAGAGAGAGAGAGAGAGAGAGAGAGAGAGAGAGAGAGAGAGAGAGAGAGAGAGAGAGAGAGAGAGAGAGAGAGAGAGCACGAGTAACCTGCCATAATAGTCCTGAACTGTCATATTCACATAAGAACCAATATTGCGCTGGTGGTTTGGAGTGTCTCAGCTGTCAGGTGGCACTATTAATGTATTGTGGTGCTGATAGGAGACTCAGTCACTGCCTTTTCTGAGCCATAAAGAAATACACACACACACACACACACACACACACACACACACACACACACACACACACACACACACACACACACACACACACACACACACACAGTAAACAAATACATATATAAACAAATAATGCATTCTTAAAATAAATAGTAAATCTAATTAGATTAAGATGCTGGTTTGCAACCATTCTAAAGTGCTAGGTGGACATTCCAGGAAAAAGCAGCCAAATAAACATTTTTAATAAATATAATGCAAAATAAAGTACCATTTTGGGAAAAAAAATATGCCTGTTTATGCTACCAATTCAAAGCAATAAGGTCATTTTGGACCCTGATTTGAGGTGTCGTTCAAGGTGCAAGACAGGTTACAAATTCACATATGAGAAATAATAACAGGGACTGTGATAGGGACCCAAGCGGTCACCAGGAGACAAACACCAGGGTGTAAAAACAGAAGCAATGTTGGAGTCCAAAAAGATGTTTATTAACAGCAGATGTGCAAAAATGTGCAAATAAATATGATTAAGAGAAATAAAAACAGGTTATCAAAAAAAAAAAAAAAAAAAAAAAACAGTCCAAAAACTAGAACTGTTAGGTACTAAAACAGTACCAACTCCCCTCATCAACAATTGAGGCCAGAGTTTCAATGTCCTCAAGCAACACTTCAATAACCTTCTCCTCATCTTAAAAAACCATGATCCGTCCTCCAATCCTCTAGTGACGGCTGCCTTATATACACACACATTGGTAATTGTGAACACATTGATAATTGGAACATACCATTTTTACAAATAAGAGTTAAAAGAAAATCGAGTTAAAATAAATCAATAAATATAATAAATAAGAAGGATAAAATTGACCTACATTGGCACACACTTTCCATAAATAGCTAAAATGAGCTCTACCCTTCAGTTTACATTCTTTAAAGCCACGCCCACTCAGCTAAAACAGGAAATAAAACAGCAAACCCAACTTAATATTATAAAATGCACAGGAACAGTAAGAACACAGTAAAAACACAGAGGAAGACAAATTCAATGTCTCTCCATCACAGCTTTAGCACCACTAATAATAAACTGGATTCTCTGAACCAGGGTTATTATAGTTACCTAAAACTAAAATTAAAACAATAAATAAAACATTGTCATTACTTGAAATAAAACATCAATTAAAAAAATATATATATAAAAACAAACATTTCTCATTTTGGACTAAAATAGCTTAAACTAAAACTGAAATAAAAACTAATAAAAACTTTAAAATGAAAATGGAAAACATACAAATAAAAAAATAGTTAAAAAAGGTCTGTAGGTCTCTTCCCAGTAAAACTGCTAGTAAGTACGTCTGAAAATTCTCATTCTGGAAATGACTACAACACATACAAAACATCACACTGCTGAGAGAACAAAACTAATTCAATGTGACACAGTGACAGCATGACTAGTAGGAGAATTTGCTGAAGGTTTAAGGTTAAGAGAAGTGATTCAGGAAAGTATAGTGATGCTGGTGATGACTTATTAAATGAGGATAACTGGAAAAGGAAACAGGGAGAAGGTGACACAAAAAAAGAGTTAGCAGCTGAGCCTGAATTAGACTCTGTTTATGCAGAGTGGAAATTGGCATCTCACTCACACATTACAGAACTCATTCCTCTCGCTCGCTCATTCTGTGCTCTTGCAAATCTTTACTCGTCCGAATGCACACCTGTCTGTCTGGATTTCTGTACCACACTATAACATTCATTTACCTCAGTGTACTCGTTCTCTCTCACACACATCACACATTTGTTTGTGTATCATAGTGGGAACTTACCATTGATGACTTTATACTGAGCTAATGATAATTTCAGCCTAGGCTCAGTGGAAATTGTGCCTTTACCTACATTTTTACAAAACTCCAAAAAATGTACCGGTTGCACTGTATTTTACAGTACGTGCACTTACGTGTACTTACAGTGTATACTACCTAAGAAAGTAGTGGGCAATACAAGATAACTACATGGGTTAAGGTTAGGGGTAAGTTCAGGATTAGGCCCTGTCCACACAAACACAGGTATTTTCAAAACCGCAGCTTTTTCTATGTGGTTTGGCAGTTCGTCCACACACAAACGCAGCATCCGCACACTGAAACCAAACTTTTTTGAAAATTCCTGCCAGGGTGAACATTTTTAGAAACTCCAGTTGCAGTGTTGTCGTGTGGACAGTGAAACCGGAGATTTTGGCCTGTTACGTCAGAACCAGAACCGGCAATAACCTTTTTTCCAGGCTTCTGATTGGTCAACATGGCTTTACGGTTAGGGTTATACTGCCACCTGTTGATTTGGCATGCTCTTGACACCGCTTCATAGCGTGTTTTTGTGTTTTCATGTGGATGCGATTTTTTTTTTAAACGGAGGGGAAAAACTCAGTTTATAAAAATACCCGTGTACGTGTGGACAAGGCCTTAGCTCCTAGTTATTACCCAGTTAATATATTACTATAATAAGTATATAGTATGTACATGTGGCACAGGACTGTAAAATAAAGTGCCACCAATGTACATATACATACACTTCACTGCAGTTTCCAGCTGAAATGACAAGTACACTAAAAAAATATAGTTGGTTTAACTTAAAGTAACCTGGTTGCCTTAAAGTTCATTTAAATTAAGTGAGTTAATACAATGAAGGAGATTGTTTTAATCAACAGAAACTCAAATTATTATTTTATCTGAACCACATAATTTATCTACGTAAATGCCCAGTCCTTTTCCTGGAGATCTACCTTCCTGTAGAGTTCAGATCCAACCCTGATCCAACACACCTGTCTGTGATTATCAAGTACTCCTGAAGATTAGTTGTGTTTGATCAGGGTTGGAGCTGAACTTTGCAGGAAGTTAGATCTCCAGGAACTGGTGTAGGTGGTACATTATTTTAAAACGTGATAAAGCATACCTATTTAGTGCCACTCGCCTGGACGTTTTAAGTCTGAACTACTGTGATACGTACAACAACCAATGTGATAAAATGTTGCCCAATTCACATTCATTTGTTTCGGGTGAAGCTGAACGTGCTTTTAGCACTACTCACTGGACATTTCACTTTTAAAAGTGCTTCAAAATAGGGCTGGGTATTGACAACAATTTCATGATTCGATTCGATTTCAAATCACAAGCTTGCGATTCGATTAAATATTGATTATTTTGGATATATATCAGGTACAGTACATAAAAAAAAAATCTCTCAACTAATGCTGTAAACTATACATAGGAGTCAGTTGCTACTACATTACAATAATATTGAAGGTTAAAATTAACTGATTTGTATACAAACACTTAAATTACACTAAAGGAAGTTTTTATAATAATAAAGTTATAATACAAACTTTACAATTACATAATTATATTTCTACTCCAATTCATTTTTTGAAATATAAACATTAAAATGGTGGCTGCATTAAATATTGAAGAACATTAAATATTATACTGAATATGTAATATGGTGCATATATGTTTAGCAAAATGCTCCTCTCTAGAGTTAATTTTTCTAGCTGACTAACGAGTTTAGGGTCACTGAATAGAGTTTTTCTGAGGTAAATGTGACATTACGTGACATTATTTACAAGCTGTTTTATTAACATCTTAAAACACTGACGGAGCGATTACATGAGACATGATACGGATTTCGGTAAGTTGTACACTATCTTTTAACATACCGTCAGATGTTCATTCATGTTTATTTTGCGCTATAACTGTAAATCAAATGAGATGATCAGTTCACGTGCACTTCCGGTTCACTTGAACTGAGGCGCTACTGTGATCTGTCACGCCACATTATAGAGCGCCAAAGTGGTTTATTTATTTTATTTCATAATAAAATGGACGTAATTTGAAATCTGAGACTTTGTTTCATACCAAAAGTAACAAAGCCTATTGGGATTTATTGGATGGGAGGGGGCGCTACAATGTTCCGTTCATTCATCAACTGAACACAGGATAGACTAATCGATTCTTGGGATTTAATCGATATTGGTTCGTAAAAATGAGAATTGATTAAAATTGAGAAATCGATATTTTTTACCCAGCCCTACTTCAAAATGTGCAAGCAGCAACATAATATGATTTTGCACAAATGTCGCCACAGGAACGAATTTCCAATGAGCACGGGGTGGAAATTTTCTGTCCAAATATTTCTGTCATAACCTATCCCTAAACCTAACCCTCACACAAACCTTTCAACCTTTCTTTTTTTATATTTAAATCAACACTTGATTATGGGTAAGTTTTTATAAAACATTTTGAATAAAAAGCTGAGAAAATTATGTTTTTGTCAAAGACTACATCTGGATGGGATTCAGAACTATGATCTAAACACAGATGGAGTAGATCGAGTCCATCAACACCCCTAAAGCTTCACAGTCCTATACCTCGTCCTGGGTCGACATTTTATTCAGTAACATTAGGCAGTTTTGATTTATATGCTGTTGAATGTTGATGATCACGTTATTTTACATATGCATAAGACTACATATGCTATCGCTTGTTTCTGCATCTTTGTCGGCTGTGTTTTGATCAGGAGATTCTGTACTCTTTCAGAAGATGTGTAATAGCGCCCCTACCGTATAACAGTGAAAACAAGTCATAAAAACTTGTCTTTGGAAGTGTTAAAATATATTTTTTTTAAAATAAAATACGAGATAACTCTTCAGTGGCAGGGGAAGAGTTAAAGAAATTATTTATGCCTTGTTTTCTGTTTTCGTACCCCATTGGCAGCTTTAATTATGATATATTGCTGCAAACTGATGTGTTTGAATTTGACTGCAATATAAAATATAAACATGTTAGAACTTACAGTGTCATTTGCTATCCAGGATTAATGTGATTCTAATGGCCTACACTACAGCATTCACCAAACACGTGTCACAGTTATGTTCTGTGATGGTCATGTTTTTATGGTCAAACCTGACCCTACCCGAGCCCGGCCCGGCCCGACACATTAACTGTAATTATGAGCCCGAGCCCGATTTAAACCCGACCATTTTTTAATACGTGGGTCATTATAACTGATGTTCTCAACTACAATTCTGAGTTGTTTGAACTACAGAAATCTGTTTTGAATTGTCTTAAAGGGATAGTTCACCCTGAAATGAAAATAAAGTCATCTTTTACTCACCCTGCTGTTGTTCTAATGCCTTATGTCCTTCTATCTTTTTCGGACCTCAAAAGCAGAAATAAAAAAAAACCTCCTGCACGCGCTCCTCCATATACAAAAGTATCACGTAATGATACAGTGAGACGCGCGCCATATATGGAAAGTGTTCAGGAGGCATACTATAAGGTTTTGCGAGAAAGAAACCTTATTATTCAGTCAAAATACTGAGCTCGGCCGTTACTCTGTGCGTGTTCCTGTGAGCCGTCAGCAGCCGCTCATGCTTACTATAACTCGCACTGTTGTCATGGTACCCAGGATAAGCACACACACGCACCATTTTGAGAAATCAGGCTCAATAGAAACAAACACGACCCTCGTCTTCTCTATAAGGTATATGATAAGAAATAATACAATAATACTAACAATAAGGTAAACCTCCTGAAGTGAATGTTGTGTACCGGTTGTCATGACAACATTGCGTGAGTGACTGCCGACGGCTCGCACGCACTCACAGGAACACACACAGAGTAACGGCCGAGCTCAGTATTTTGACTGAATAATAAGGTTTCTTTCTCGCAAAACCTTATAGTAAGCCTCCTGAACACTCTCCATAGAAGACAGAAGGACATAGGGCATTGGAACAACAGCAGGGTGAGTAAAATATGGCTTTATTTTCATTTCAGGGTGAACTATCCCTTTAATGAATAATGCAACAAGGACGAAGCATGTAAACTGCGTTGTTTGTTTATTCAGAATGGAATGGATCGCAAATGGATCCGAATGAAGAAACGTAACTTTGTACACATTTGTTACTTAAGCCTACTTTGCTAAAAATATATATAATATTTCTGATTATGGCATAGCTTTCTCCCCACCCAATTAGGCTAATAAAGTAATGATTAAAAAAACACAAATGCTTGATCAAGGGCCCGGCCCGGCCCGAGGATAATGGCGGGAAATATCAGCCCGACCCGGCCCGGTCAAGTTCACTAGGGAGGTTGTGAGATATTGCACACGGTACGAGTCGGTTAACTTGATAATCGTGTCAAAGCAGCTGGTACACGGCACGACTATGCACGGCGAGCCATCGGCAATCACGTGAGTTTTCGCGCTAAACACAGAGACTGCAGCTTTCAATGTTGCAGCTATAGCTTCGGATAGGAAAAAGAAAGAAAACATGATTTGTGTGCAAATTATTTGTTGAAAAGCAGAGAACAGCAGCCATTCCTTTCAACAGAAACTACCAGAGAGAGAGAGAGAAAGTGCGCGTGTGTGAGTGTGTGCGCGTGCATGCGTGTGTGTGAGTGTATGCGCACGCTGTATGGTTGCAGCCCCTTATAGCCTAATAATACTCATAGATTTAGCATATGTGATGTGGTTGTGTATGATTTGGCAATAGGGAACAGCCTATACACTGTTGAAAATCGGGCCGACTCCCCAAATTTTTTAAACGTTTAAAAATTATCGGGTGGTCGTGAGGTGCTCGTAACATGCTCGAGAAAACAGACACCAACATGGATTAAAAGGTGTTTACAAACATTTCCCATGGATTTGTATAGTTAACTGTAGAAATATGGGTTCTAAATAGGGATGCACCAATATTAAAATTTTGGCCGATACCGATAATTCTTTATATTTGAAAGCTGATAACCGATATATTGGCAGATTAATCTAAATCCAAATTTTTATATAATTTTTGAGAGCCTGATTCCAAAAACAAAAGTCTCACCATTAAAAGCCACGTCCCAAGCACACAATTATAATGTTCACACTTCACATTATAATTTTATATAGTCTATATGACAGACTTGTGCTGCACATGTTGCACTTTTTGAAGTGATTCCAATCATATTTCAAGAAATTCAAACCCATCATGGCAAACAGTGCGCATCTGAAGTATCTCAGCTGAAGGAAATAATACATTATTTACTGGCTTTAATATATCGGCCCGATAACGATAACATTAAACATGAACATATATGGGCCGATACCGATATGATGGCCAATATATCGTGCATCCCTAGTTCTAAATGTCATTCTCAAATTTCTATATACATTTACATCCTTCCTGTTGGATCTGTTTTACTGTATCTAACTATAGTAATGAGGATCCATGCATGGTTTAACCTGTGGTTACCATGGTCTTATTATAAATACCATGGTTAAACTATGGATACTATGCAAAAACTATGGTAATTTTAATAAGAACAAAGTAGAATCCTGAACTTTTAAGCCTCTTTCCTCTTGTGTAATATTCTAATGAACTGATGAAATCACTGGCTCTGTTTGTCTTTTGAAATTCCAAGCTGTGATTGAACTTCAATAATTAAGATACTGATGAAGGAAAGACAATATTTGTTAGGGAGTTCCAACTCAGTCTACCTGCTGTGAGAATAATTTATTTTCCAGCCCAATATAAATTGTGTGTTAATTAACACCCCAACTCAAAACCAATGCATATTAATGTGTCTAAAAATTGATAAATTATGCAAATACCATAGCAATTTCATTATTATATACATTCATTTGAACACACACACTGCAAACTGTGGACACACACACACACCCAGAGTAGTCGGCAGCCATTCACTGCAGCGCCCGGGGAGCGATTGGGGGTTAGGTGTCTTGCTCAAGGGCACCTCAGTCCAAATATACCGCCCCCTTATGTTAAAGGTGCACTATGTAACTTTTCCGTCCGCTAGAGGTCGCCTATTCAAAACAAAGGCGTAGCTTGATGACGCCAATCTTGGGACATGTGGTCTTCACCTCACAGCCGGTTGAAAAGAATCGGGATAGGACTCGGGCAGAAATCATGTTCATGGATGCGATTATTAACGTTACTGTAGTATGAAGCAGAGCAGGACCGAGTGTTGTGGGAGCTGAGCAAGGCCGCTGGAGCGATTGTTAATAAGATGAACGCAACACACGCCTCGCGAGCAGCGGGACTTTTATTATGCCACAGTCGCCGGCGCCATTTCCGCTTTTCCGGTCATGAGTATGAGGTAACGCAGCTCTGTTTATCATATTAGATACATTTGAGTGTGTTGAAAATGATGTTATGACGTTACTCTGTGCGTTCGCTCGGCGGCTGCTATGACACTTGTTGCACACTGCAGTAAGAGTAAAGCGTTTTTGCAAAATAAAACCGGAAACCGAGGGTAACGCAGATATGACGCGATTGACAGGCGACTCCCTCACACGTCGCGGTTCCTTGGTTAAAATAGCAATTCTCTCACGATTTACAAATAGTTGGAAACATTTGGGATATTGTAAGTACTCAACTGAACAAAATATATAACACTGGCCTAGTGATTTTTGGATATTTTACAGAAAAAATGTTACATAGTGCACCTTTAAGGCTAAACATATTTGTACAAATGGCCTTCCTCACATATCAGCACTCATGGAAGGATGATCATTATACATTTCTGACATCAACATTTTGGTTAAAACTTTTTCTTTCCAACTTTGTCTTCCATGAGCAATTTACACATATTCAGTATATCAAAAAATTATTTGTAATGGCCTGTCTATTGTGCATTAACATTAATCAAACAACAATAGGAAAAAAGAACCAGGGAAAAATATTTAAAAAGATACTTTTAATCTGCAAGGAGGCATTAAATGGATCAAAAGCGACAGTAAAGACACTGATAATCTCACAAAAATTCCATTTTGTGATCAAAGCTGAATTTTCAGCATCATTACTCCAGTCTTCAGTGTCACATGATCCTTCAGAAATCATTCTAATATGATGATTTTGCTGCTCAAGAAACATTATAGTTATTATTGTGCTGCTTAATACTTTTGTGGAAACTATGATACATTTTTTTTAGGATTATTTGATGAAAAAAAAACACCACACCATTTATTTGAAACAGAAATCTTTAGTAACATTATAAACAGCAATTTTAATGTGTCCTTGCTGAATAAAAGTATTCATTCATTTTTTTACTTTTTTTTCCTACCCCAAATTTCTGAATCACGGTTTCCACCAAAGTATATGACGCAACACTACTGTTTTTAACATTGATAATAATCATAAATGTTTCTTGAGCAGCAAATCATTATATTAGAATGATTTCTGAAGGATCATGTGACACTGAAGACTGGAGTAATGAGTCATTTGATCACAGGAATAAATTTTATAATTTATTTTATTTATTTTAAATTTTATAATATGCATTTTAAAATATATTACAATAGAAAACAGTTCTTGCAATAATATTTCACAATATTAATGTTTTTACCATATTTTTGATTAAATAAATGCAGCCTTGGTGAGCATAAGAGACTTCTACTTTTTAAAAATATCTTATCTATAATTATAAATCTTAGAATGATATCTTTCTATCTAATAATAAACAGAAATTTATGTAGTGTTGTTAAACCTTTGATTACCTTCACTCTGCTATTAGATACCTAAAGCACTGTTTAATTGATTTGCATCTTGGTTATATTGTTGTTATTTGTTCTATTGCTTGTAATTTCTGTCTCTGTACTTAACTGTATCACTGATATCAACAACTGATATTTTGATATGACAACTCTAGTTCAGATGATCTGTCACTGTCTCACATACACGCACGCTGCACGAGTCCTCAAAATTGCTGGGTTAGAGAGGTCAATTCACAACTTAGAGCATTTCACTCTTCACTGGAGAGGGAGACGGGAAGACAGATGGGAGAGAGAGAGAGAAATGCAAGCTTGGGAAAGAGGAGGGAGGCCAAAAAAGAGAGGGGGAGGAATTTGTGGGAATGAAATATCGAGACATGGATGGAAGGACAGAGATGGCTGTGCGTCGTCCTTGCCAAGGACGAACTCATTTCACCCATTATCATCAGAGGGGAGACGGCCGACGCTCGCCATCGTGGCTAAAAATTACCTCCGCGGGGACACGCCGCCACCTCGCCGATCGCACCACCACAGCGAGAGAGAGAGAGAGAGAGAGAGAGAGAAGTGAAAATAATAGAAAGGGATGGAGAGGAATGGATAAAAGAACAAAGCTGGGGATCATGGGAGTGGAAAGAGGCTGTTTTGAGATGTTGCCATATTGCACTACTGGAACAGAGCAGACATGCTCTTTATCATTTCCGACTGAGTGGGTTCACACACACTGATCTGCGCTTTCACATCCACTGAGCTTCTAAATGGGGCATGGAAGAAGTGAAAAAGCGGACACGCGAACACACGCTCCCATCGAATGGTTAAACTTTGATGTGTCCTGTCATTTGACGTTATCACAGATGTACACTTGACACACCGTTACGTCAAAATTTTAATTGTTGCTTGGGGCAAAGAATAATTAGCACAGGAAGGGATGCTGTCGCCTCTCTCCAAAGTTGCACAGTGTTACAGTTAAAGGTCTTAAAACCAACTGAACTGAACCAACTGAGGTTGGTTTTTGCTCACATTCTTATAAGTGTTGTTAAAGGACATTTCAGAATGAGATCTACACCTATAAAACATTACAATTTATTAAGGAAAACACAATGGTTTTGCACAGTAACCACTACACTGACAGGTAAATGTGTAGATACAGTAAACACTATGCATATATCAAAATGCAAGGCAGTAAGCACTGTATGTTTGGTGAAAATTATATGTTTGGTGGAATATTTAGCTACAAGGTGTTATTGTGACACATATTTCAGGCAAAAAAAAGTGCAAGTCCAGTTCTGATGTGTGTCTTAAAGGGTTAACATAAGCATTAAAAGGATCATATATCTCTGTACATTTCCGGACACTTTCTCCCCAGACCTTTTGTTGAAACAACTACAAAAACATCTCATAGCAAACTTTCTGACATCAAATAACCCTCGTGTTATGTTGCGGGTCAATTTGACCCGTTTAGATTTTTTGAGTTGACTAAAATGCCGGTTCTTGACATTTTGTGACTTTTTCTCATTTAGGGTCATGAATATGCTGATGTGTTTTGACATATACACACAAAATTACCAAATTGACCAATTTGACCTGCATATATGTTCTAAGGCAGTACAGACCTTTTGATTATATTTTGTTATGTTGGTTTTTAACTGCCCTTGTGAAGGTAAAAAATTGCTTTTTTCCACTTATTTCAATATTTTAATACTGAATATTTTGTCAGCCACAGAAAAATAGCTATCATTTATTTTTTCAAGCTATCTGAAATACAATCTAACCTATGTTATTTCTCTTGAAATTCTGTGACTTTTTCTCATTTAGGGTCATGAACATGCATACAAAGTTTCAACATGCTGATGTGTTTGACATATGCACACATCATTTCTGTTACATTTGTGATGTTCCTGGGTCAATCTGACCCATATAGGCAGCTATTCAAAATAACTGTACAGACCCAAAATACAACACACTTCTTTGTTGTATGTCAGAGCTCTTCAACTCTAGTCTTGAAGTGCCAGTGTCTTGCTGAGTTTAACAACATTTTATTTTCAAAGTTTGTGAAAATAAAAGTTGTTTCACCTGTAAACTGTCTGTCACACATAAATCTTGAATACTTCAGAGCACAGATTTAAATTTGGTATCTTTATAAAGGCGAAATGTCACAGACTATTGTAGAAGTAAAAAAAAGTTGTAAAAAGTTTATGAACATTTAAAACATATATATATATAAAACAAAACGTGTATATATAAAACAAAATGACATCCAGGCTCCACTGGTGACCATGTAAGGACTCTTCAATATATGGTTTGAGTGATCTGAACCATATATTTCCATAATATTTATGAAGTAGATATTTTATTTGGGTAGTAATGTTAATATTTGATTTGAATGCAATCTCTAAAACCCACATAAAAAAAAAAAACATACAGAAAGAACCAGTGCTATAGTTTGGCACTGCATCACAAATGGAGAGTCTATTGCTCTGTCATTTCTTTTGAAAATCAGTCACCAAATATGAAAACTAGAGTCTGAAAGCTTTCGAATGATATATAGTTTGTCAAGATTACTTTAGGTTTAGACTAAGATATTATAGTTCTAAATGTATAATTGCAAACGTCCCACAGGTGTGGGGGAGGGGTAGTCTTAAAAATAGTGGTTAAAAACATTTTTAAAAATCATAAATTCAGAAAGGTATTCTTTGTAATGTGTGGAAAGTATTGATATTAAAAGTTAATTAGTTGTACCTTCTTATATGCTTTTTTGTCATAGTGTGATTTTTGGGGAATCGTATATTGAATCCAATTAGGGTCAATTTGACCCGGACCATAACGGCTGTACCCAGAAATCGAACAGTGCACGAGGGATAAACGACAGATATATGGACAGAGAGAAGATGGAAATGGTCATATAAACCTAAATTATGACTGTTTTAGAAATAAAATACTCTTGATTGACATTATAATTGGACCTCAAGGGAAAAAGAAAATTATTTAAGGCCTTTAATTTACCTCTAACACAGGAAGAGCTCAGCTTGTCTGTTCCTCATGTTTCCTGGGTCATCTTTGACTGACTTACGTAATGATAGGTGTAATTTCAACTTAACTTTAAGGGTCAAGAGTTTCAAATAAGTCCTGTCATATGGCTGACCTTAAGAAAGGGGTGAATATGGGGTTCATGGTTACCTTATTAGTTGCGGTAAGATGGAGTGGCGGAGAGGAGATAGAACTGACCTACAGTATATGAAGAGGCGGGAAGAGAAGAGAAGAAAGAAGCAGAAAGCAGAAAAGACACAAGAAGAGACGAGGCGAGGAGACAAGAAGAGACAAGATGAGATGAAAAGAAACAAGAAGAGAGACAAAAATACACAAGAAGAGAAGAAACAAGGGCCCTGTTTACACCTGGTATTAAGATTTTGGCTGATCGGATCACAAGTAGATGAGGGAGACATTCCCGTTTACACCTGGTGTTTTAATCCATCTCTTTTGTCCACTTTCGACCACTTCTGTCCTGATTTCTTCGTGGGGAGGGTCTATGGGCGGGTAAATCTATGGGTTTTTCAGATCTTTTGATCTAATGGATAAAATAAGCGTGCACCATTTACATATGAACACGACTGGAGATGACGGACAAACATACGGAGAGCAGCAGCTTTCGTTTCTGCTCTGAGAGCCGCAAGATCACGCCGAACGCTGTGAGTGTGTGTTAGAAATCAGAAATTGTGAGAGAACATTGTGCTTGGTACATTTTTCGTCTTCAAACCAAACTTGGACATTTAGCCAACAAAGTTTAAATTCCATCAGGTCTGGCTAGCGCGCTTCCCACAGTGTTTACGCATTAGGTCAGTAGGTGGGGAGTAGACGGTCTTTTGCAGCTGTTCAAACACATTTGACCACATGAGCGTTTACACTACAAAAGCAATTCGGTCGAATGTGTTTTCAACCATGTTTTCATTGGTTCTCACACGTCAAGTAAACATGCTTGAGCTTCTGTTTACCACAGCTGATGTGTGAGTTGATGAATGTTTATGTGAATAAAAGCCTAAATTCAATCTGTTCATCATATAAAGCGATTGAGTCTCTTCAGAAAATTTGGACTAAACCGCTCAATTCTTATGGATTAGTTTCTCTTTATGAACTTTTTGAAGTGTCAAAGTGGTAGTTGCGTAGCTATCAATACAGGGATCCTAACCCTTTAATAAGAGAAGAACATTTCTGGGAGTGTTTTTTCCTAGAGGATTATTTTCTGATCTACTAATGAAATGGATGTACATTTAATCCCAGGTATGAAGGTTTCTTGCTAACCTAGTTCTGCTCTGTGATCAGTGGCAGACACACACACACACACACACACACCAAACTCCAGGCTGCTCCAGAGGGACTGACTATGCAATTAGCATTCTGTCCTTTTCCTTTACAAGAAACTGTCTGCTAAATGACAACTAATAATCTAAATTCGAATGAATACCAAATGAATTTCGCTCACACTGTTTTAATGGAGGCAATATTCCTCCTCCGAGCTTGTCCAGCAGAGATCAATGCACAAGAGTTAATTGCTGTATATGCCAATGGAACAGTATGAAGGTGAGAGAAGAACATTAGATTGTAAAAGATGGTCACCACCAAGGCTGCATTTATTTGATCAAAAATACAGTAAAACAGTAATATTGTGAAATAATATTTTATTTAAAACAAGTTTTTATGTTAATATATTTTAGTGTGTAATTTATTCCTGAATTTTCAGCATCATTACTCCAGTCTTCAGTGTCACATGATCCTTCAGAAATCATTCTGATATGATGATTTGCTGCGCAAGAAACATTTCTTCTTTTTATGTTAAAAACAGTTGTGCTGTTTAAAATGTTTGTGGAAACAGTTGCTGCGTCCCAATTCGCATAATATCCGTCCTAAATAGTATTCGAAATTAGAATTAGTGCGTCCCAAAACGTAGTATGTTGAAATTAATATTTTAAAGATACCCGGATGGTCTACTTTTTCCGGTTAGAATCCAAAGTGCAGATCCGTGCACACGGCTGATATTGCCCACAACCCATTGCGCGTTGGACAAGGATTCGATTAGTAAAACGTAACTATAGTAACTATAAACATGAATAAAAAGTGTTTAAAAACTACAAACATGGTGAATGTGCGTGAACGACAGTTAAGTAGAGATGTTTAGATAAAGGGGTTTGAGTGATTAATAATCAGTATCTAACCTGACGAAAATATATTTGTTCAATGCACTAGCGTAGCCAGAAAAGAGACTCTGGGTGTGCATCAGAAAAACTAGGTGTGCCACATTTATTGTCAGATTAAAACCCAGACAGATTGTCAGATTGTCAAACCCCATATATATATATATGTTACTCACATATACATGGGGTTGTGACCCGTGCTGGAAAAATGTTTCGAAATGCCCACAGGCTAATTTTGAGCTAGAGGCAAAACAAGTGAAAAATGTCAGTTTTGGTTGATTTTGCTGTTTACACAAAAATGAGTTCATTAAGCCCTCGTCTAGTGATCCCAAACCTAGTTTGGTATCGCTTTACAGCGCAGCATTCCAACTTTGCCAGCAAATCCTCGATCACCCGTGGCTACGCCATTGATTCAATGTTATCTACATTATATTTCATCTGCAACAGCACTGTGAACTTTTGCAATCATACATTTGGTCATTAACTTTTAAATGCATCAATTTGCAAATTGCAAACACATGAGGAGAGACTCCACATGAAAGACCCTCGACTGGCAGATAAACGTCCTACTACGTTTTTCTCTGAAACACTAGGAAATTAAATGAAATTGAATGTGGAGAATTTTAACTGATGATCACCACAGATCAGTCACCTTAAGATGATTGACAGGGCGGTTTAAACAGTGACAGGATGCATGTAACTAAGCGTCAGAGCTGTCCATCAAAGACGCAATGACGAAGTAGTATGTACCAAAGCTTGCATACTCTTCTGCTACACACTCAAAAATACTTTTAGGGCATAGTATAAGTAGGCGAATTGGGACGAAGCAAGTGATAATTTTTCTTTGCTGACTAGAAAGTTCAAAAGGATAGCATTTATTTGAAATAGACGTCTTTTGTAACATTACTGTCCCTTTTGTTCAATTTAAAGGATTAGTTCACTTCAAAATGAAAATTTCCTGATAATTTACTCACCCCCATCTCATCCAAGATGTTCATGTCTTTTTTTCTTCAGTCGAAAAGAAATTAAGTTTTTTGAGGAAAACATTCGATATAATGGACTTCAATGGCAACCAACGGTTGAAGGTCCAAATCAATGCAGATTCAAAGTGCTTCAAAGGGCTCTGCACTATCCCAGCTGAGGAATAGGGTCTTATCTAGCGAAACGATCTGTCATTTTCAATAAAAAATAAAAATGTATATACTTTTTAACCACGAATGTGTGAGTGTTGTGATTCTTCACGGCGTATAATGTCCTCACGTCGGAAAGGTCACGACGTGGAAGTACCATCTCCAACGACGTGGAAAACTCCATCTCATGTTTTCCTCCAACTTTTTGCATAAAAACAACAAAATTGTCCAACATCGTTGTTTTACCTTTATTTTTGTAAGTGGCGTTTGATTTAGTCTTTGCACGTTCGTTTTAACACTGGGTCGGTACTTCCATGTACGTCACGGCCACGACCTTTCCGACGTAATGACGTCACACGCTGTGAAGAATCACAACACCAAAGTCGAGCATTCGTGGTTAAAAAGTATATAAATTGTTATTTTTTCTTGAAAATGACCGATGGTTTCACTAGATAAGACCCTATTCCTCAGCTGGGATTGTGCAGAGCCTCTGAAGCCCTTCGAAGCCCTTTGAAAATGCATTGATTTGAACCTTCAACTCATTGGTTGCCATTGAAGACCATTGTGGATCCTGGAATGTTAGCCTCAAAAAACCTTAATTTCTTTTCGACTGAAGAAAGAAAGACATCTTGGATGACATGGGGGGTGAGTAAATTATCAGGAAATTTTCATTTTAAAGTGAACTAATCATTTAATGCCTTGCAGTTTTCTTACATTTATGATCAGCTTTTAGTTGAACATATAAACACACTGGTTAAGTGTTTCACTGCAACAACTTCACAAGTTCACACTTACAAATAATTAGAGTATGTGTATTTGGCGTGCTGTCCGGGGGAGGGCTGCAAAGCTCTGAATGTGGCCCGAACCCAGAGTACTTCCCCCATATGCCTGGCTGGGATAGGAACTAGCTGAGAGTGAGGAGTCGGGTGTGGCGGAGGGATGCAGAAAAGACTGTCGAGGAACAGAGGTGAGTCGGCTATATATACACTCACCTAAAGGATTACTAGGAACACCTGTTCAATTTCTCATTAATGCAATTATCTAATCAACCAATCACATGGCAGTTGCTTCAATGCATTTAGGGGTGTGGTCCTGGTCAAGACAATCTCCTGAACTCCAAACTGAATGTCAGAATGGGAAAGAAAGGTGATTTAAGCAATTTTGAGCGTGGCATGTTTGTTGGTGCCAGACGGGCCAGTCTGAGTATTTCACAATCTGCTCAGTTACTGGGATTTTCACGCACAACCATTTCTAGAGTTTACAAAGAATGGTGTGAAAAGGGAAAAACATCCAGTATGCGGCAGTCCTGTGGGCGAAAATGCCTTGTTGATGCTAGAGGTCAGAGGAGAATGGGCCGACTGATTCAAGCTGATAGAAGAGCAACTTTGACTGAAATAACCACTCGTTACAACCGAGGTATGCAGCAAAGCATTTGTGAAGCCACAACACGCACAACCTTGAGGCGGATGGGCTACAACAGCAGAAGACCCCACCGGGTACCACTCATCTCCACTACAAATAGGAAAAAGAGGCTACAATTTGCACGAGCTCACCAAAATTGGACAGTTGAAGACTGGAAAAATGTTGCCTGGTCTGATGAGTCTCGATTTCTGTTGAGACATTCAGATGGTAGAGTCAGAATTTGGCGTAAACAGAATGAGAACATGGATCCATCATGCCTTGTTACCACTGTGCAGGCTGGTGGTGGTGGTGTAATGGTGTGGGGGATGTTTTCTTGGCACACTTTAGGCCCCTTAGTGCCAATTGGGCATCGTTTAAATGCCACGGCCTACCTGAGCATTGTTTCTGACCATGTCCATCCCTTTATGACCACCATGTACCCATCCTCTGATGGCTACTTCCAGCAGGATAATGCACCATGTCACAAAGCTCGAATCATTTCAAATTGGTTTCTTGAACATGACAATGAGTTCACTGTACTAAAATGGCCCCCACAGTCACCAGATCTCAACCCAATAGAGCATCTTTGGGATGTGGTGGAACGGGAGCTTCGTGCCCTGGATGTGCATCCCACAAATCTCCATCAACTGCAAGATGCTATCCTATCAATATGGGCCAACATTTCTAAAGAATGCTTTCAGCACCTTGTTGAATCAATGCCACGTAGAATTAAGGCAGTTCTGAAGGCGAAAGGAGGTCAAACACAGTATTAGTATGGTGTTCCTAATAATCCTTTAGGTGAGTGTATAGGCCTCCAATCGCACTGATTGGGTAGATCATTTAAACGTGCTCCTCCTGAACCTTGTTAATAAACCATAGAAACATTAGGCAGTACAATAAAGCTGAATCTGTATCTACTTAGTGTTGTAGAATTCCTATTCATTTGTGACTGATGGATACATCAGTATCCATGGATACATTCCAATTTACAATCTATGCAGTGCATATGTAAACTGACAAGTTTCAACAAAACTTCTCTTATTATTTTAATTCAGCCTTACCGAAACAAGATCAGGTAAAGGTGAAATTAGTTTTTTTATATTATATTTAAAGGACCAGAAGAAATATATTTTTTTATACATGCAACCAATGCGATTCTTATGAAATCCATTCCTCTGCATTTTCAGCAACAAAATGGAGTCATTACAGCATGTCTGATGAGAGGATATATGGCTGATTACTGATGATGGCAGTGAAAGCAGCTGTGTGGATATATGACACAGTGGGCCGTAGCTCTGCAGAGCTGTTATGACTATATTACTTTAGACTGGATTTATAAGTTCCCAATTTAATTTGAGTATCAATTTATTTTCAAACCTCTAACAATTTAATTAATAATCATAATTAGGTTAAAGCATTAATAATAGGTTAGTTCAATTACTCACTCTCGTGTCAAAACCCATAAGATTACTCACCCAAACCCATAAGACTTTTGTTCATTTTTGAAACAAATGAAGATATTTTAATGAAACTTGAGAGATTTCTGTCCCTGAAAGTCCATGCATCCACTTTGATGTTTCATGAAGACATTGTATTATATGATGAACAGATTTAATTTAGGCTTTTATTCACATATAAACATTGATTAACGCACATAAATAGAGCACATCAAATATGGTAAACAAAAGCTCAAATGTACTTGCATGCATGACACAAAAGAAACAATGAGGTTTCACAAGCACATCTGAGTTTCTGAGACATGAGTAACTGAAGACAGGATTCTTATTTTTGGGTGAACTAACCCCTTAATAGTAAACAACTTTCAGAGGTCAGATTTTTGAGTAAATACTGTGTAGAAGACATCTTCACATTTCATTTGCTGCCAATTAAATGTATGTTATGTATATAACAGCATCATATATCAGCATAAGTCAAGCATTACAAAATACAGATTCTGCATACAAAATTAAAAGCTCCAAAAAGTCAACATGCCAGTTTCTACAATTTACTGCATCCTAAAAAAAAAAAAAAAATCAATCTTGCATCAATCTTTTTGAATTATGATGATTTCTAACGAAATTAGGTTCAAACAACAAAGTTCACTGAGTTAGAGGAACTTAATAATTTGTAGCATACATAAACACAAATTATGTTTAAAAAACAACAACTAATTTCAATATAATTGAGTGTCAGCATTAGAACCAGTTGATCTGCCGATATCTTAGAGAGCAGCGTGGCTGATATAAAGCTGATATATATATATATATATATATATAATTTATTTTATATTTATATTACTTAAAGGTGCAATATGTAAGATTTTTTCAGTAAAATATCCAAAAACCACTAGGCCAGTGTTATATATGTTGTTCAGTTGAGTACTTACAATATCCCAAATGTTTCCAACTATTTGTAAATCGTGAGAAAATTGCGATTTTAACCAAGGAACCGGGACGTGTGAGGGAGTCGCCTGTCAATGGCGTCATATACGCATTACCCTCGGTTTCCGCTTTTACTGCCGTAGAAACCATGGCAACAGAAGTGGACAACTGCGTAACATCTAGCGGCACGCTGTTGCAGTTTCGTTCAAACATTATGGACCATGTCAAGCACTTTGGAACAAAATGCGAAATCAAAAGAGGACCAGTATAGACGTGGCGTTTTCGAGACGGCAAGTGCTTTGCAACAAACTTCGACTTGACAGAAATGCCGTTCTTGCATGTGCTTTATTAGACAGGTGAGCAAATGTACATAAAATGAATCAATGTTATGTAGCAACACGATGAAATATTAGAATATCATCAGTATGATGTTCTAATGTTGATGTACTGCTAGTCTCATACAGCCAACAAACTAACACACAGAATAACATTATAACTTTCAACACACTCAAATGCAGTTTAGATAGTGTAGACCAAGTGAAACAGCATTGCGTTTCCTCACAATTTCAATTCCTCATTTCTTTATATCCCCTGGGACTCGCGTGTGGCGCTGATATCTGTCTATCTGTCTCTTATTATCGCGCCCTTCTTTATACCAGTCATGTTAAAAACATGAATGCATTCACTCATCCTTAAACATTATTTCCCCATAAACATTATTAGATCCATCGGTATAACGACAAGTTCCATGATTCCACGCTCATTCACTGCGTCTTCAATCTACGCCTTTGTTATTGTTTTGAAGAGGTTAGCGAGCCGTAGCGGGGAAAAAATACATAGTGTAGCTTTATATTTAATAAATTATAAATAAACAATTTGAAAATGAATTAAAAAAACAACCAAATAATAATAAACAAATATTATAAAATAGACTTTTACTTTAGATGGCAACTTTTTGATTTTGTGATCCTATGACAATTTAAAAAAAAAAAAGAAATATGAAGCAAACACTGTAACCAACAGGGCACTCAGTAATCTGGTAAGTTTGTGCACACTGGGAATCATATTTTTAATAAAGATAAGGAAACACTAATTTTACAAACAGCACACAGTGAAAATGCAATTAATGAGACAGTGGGCAACTGGACATAGTGCAGCATAGTTTGAAATCAAGGATTTAAAATTTGTCGATCGTGAGTCACCAGTGACGACAGAACTCCTGTCCGCATTCAATTTGCACGGACCGACCGTTACGCACAGAGTAACACGTTTTTAAGCAGGCTACAAATGCACACTTCAGAAGATCTCACAGCTGGATTCAACTAAGTCTGCAAGGGTGTTTATTGGATATTCAAAGATTTGAGCAATTAAAAGCAAACGCTATAATACTTTTTCGTATACCATTTACTTTCTTTGTTTAACAATTTAATTAACAGCATCTTAGACAGAACAGAGAACGTAAACTAAAGACGGAGAATGGGAGCCGTTCTCAGCGTTGTCAAAATAAAAGTCCCGCTTCTGACACATCAGCCAAACAGAAAAACGTATCAGCCAATGCCAATATTTAAAAAATGCCAAATATCGGCCGATATATCAGTCAACCACTACTTTAAATACTTACAGGTCGTTCCCTTTACTAAAAAAAACAAAACATAACACTATTTCAACATTATTTTCTTTATCCAGTTCTATGCAAAGCGCACTGGGAAGTTACCACAATTTAAAAATAAATAAACTAATGCAGACATTTTAGTTTAAATTACACACATGTAACGATCAGCATTATTATGTCAACAGAACTCAACAGATCAAAATAATATTTACAACATAAAAGGTTTAATTAAATCAATAAATTCGAATTTTTTTCAACCATGCATTTAAGTTGGGGTAATAGGTCCCCTGAATTACTTTTTAGAGTGTGTCTTTTTCACGTTCTCTCTCTCTATTTCACCGTAGCATTGGCACTCAGCGCTGGCATTCGAATCGCTGCGCCAGCTGGTGTGTGTGGGTTTTGATTCCCTGTGTGGAGCTTTTGTGTTAAAGGAACATCATGTGTGACATCAGCGCAGTAAAAGCACAGCCCTGATGAAACCTGTTCTGACTGCACCTGAGCCTGGGGGCGGAGAAGTCACAGTCTGACCAGCCCAGTGCACTGATACGGAACATGTTAAGTGATTTTCTGCCATCACAAATTATGGGCTGTTATTTCCTGGCCACAGAACCAGCGGTCATCAGACCCACTTTGCACAATTAAAAAGTTTATTTCAAGGCGCATCAATAGTTTTCTGTTTGTTCCACTAAGTTATCAGTTTTATTCATTTGTATGCACTGAACAAGAATACACTAAACTTGTTCCTAGCAAAAGTTGTTTTATTGACCTTACTTAGATACTCAAGCATGTTCAAAACCTGTCCAAATGTTGTCCCAAACTGAGTCATCCGAACACACAATTTTACGTTGAACAACGTTTTGCACGTTCCCAGCATGCATTGGAGCTTGAAATAATTATGTGGTGACTATTATTAAAACCATTTTACTGGCTTAATTTATGCTGCTGTTGTCACTGTTAGATGTCAGAGTTCATATTTTTACTGAATTAACATGTTTGAGATTTGTGCATCTCATTGAAACTTTGAGATTGAATATATTTACCTATCAGGGTGATATGTTTAGTTTTAAGATAATGTCATGAAGTTGGCTTTGAAAATCAAACATGATGAAAGAATGAGGTTTGTAGTTAAATACTAAACCATCTTAAGTTGTCTTGACAAGAATTTACGAAAGATTTTAAGCTTTCAGCTTTTTTAAATTAAATTCACATTTATTTGTATAGCGCTTTTCATAATACATATCGTTTCAAAGCAGCTTTACAGAAAATACATGCTTCTACATTACAATTTCAAGTGATTTGTTATCAGAGGAGACTGTGTCCAAGTTATGGATTTCAGAAAAGTACATATACAAATACACAGTTAGCTAACAATGTATTAATAAACAATGTAATAATTTAAGGCACAAACAATGGGCTCGTTGAAGTAAAGAATACATGTTGTTAACAATGATTAGGGTATTTAGAAATATACATTTAGCATTGGTGCATGTTGATGCAGAGCTGCGTCATCTGAAGTCTTTGCAGGAGTTGGAGTCGATGTTGCCTTATTATTTTTAAAGGTGCACTATGTAACTTTTCCGTCCGCTAGAGGTCGCCTATTCAAAACAAAGGCGTAGCTTGATGACGCCAAGTTTGAGCACAGAATCTTGGGACATGTGGTCTTCACCTCACAGCCGGCTGAAAATAATCGGGATAGGACTCGGGCAGAAATCATGTTCATTGGATGCGATTATTAATGTTACTGTAGTATGAAGCAAAGCAGGACCGACACATCAGCCAAACAGAAAAACGTATCAGCCAATGCCAATATTTAAAAAATGCCAAATATCGGCCGATATATCAGTCAACCACTACTTTAAATACTTACAGGTCGTTCCCTTTACTAAAAAAAACAAAACATAACACTATTTCAACATTATTTTCTTTATCCAGTTCTACGCAAAGCGCGCTGGGAAGTTACCACAATTTAAAAATAAATAAACTAATGCAGACATTTTAGTTTAAATTACACACATGTAACGATCAACATTATTATGTCAACAGAACTCAACAGATCAAAATAATATTTACAACATAAAAGGTTTAATTAAATCAATAAATTCGAATTTTATTGAAAAAGAGTGTTGTGGGAGCTGAGCAAGGCCGCTGGAGCGTTTGTTAATAAGAAGAACGCAACACACGCCTCGCGAGCAGCGGGACTTTTATTATGCCACAGTCGCCGGCGCCATTTCTGCTTTTCCGGTCGTGAGTATGAGGTAACGCAGCTCTGTTTATCATATTAGATACATTTGAGTGTGTTGAAAATGATGTTATGACGTTACTCTGTGCATTCGCTCGGCGGCTGCTATGACACTTGTTGCACACTGCAGTAAGAGTAAAGCGTTTCTGCAAAATAAAACCGGAAACCGAGAGTAACGCAGATATGACGCAATTGACAGGCGACTCCCTCACACGTCCCGGTTCCTTGGTTAAAATAGCAATTTTCTCACGATTTACAAAGAGTTGGAAACATTTGGGATATTGTAAGTACTCAACTGAACAAAATATATAACACTGGCCTAGTGGTTTTTGGATATTTTACTGAAAAAATGTTACATAGTGCACCTTTAAGTTAGGTCAACTTTTTTATAGTGTTGTTTCTAAAGTATCGATATGAGGGTGATCTTGGACTTCATACTGACGCTCATCAGCGAGGAGGCAATGCGTTTTGTTTAGTAGCTTTGTCAAAATGTGTGTTGAAAAAACATCAAATTTGAGTATTCATTTTTTAAAGGAGTCCGCCACATTTCCCAATTCATAATGTTTAATTGTTGAATTCTAGTAAAATGGTCTAGCAAAGACCAACATTACTAAACAACCCTGCTGTAAAATTTCCATAAAATTAGCATTACGCAGATAATCAGACAGGTAGTGTTTCATCACCAAAGAGCAGAAATGCTAGTGTGATCGTGGCATAATTTTATGCATAGTAAGATGGTTGCAAAGCCGTCATTTACACGAGATAAGCAACTTGTCATTAAAGTAAAGTGAGGTATAAAATCTGTCATTAGACTCTAATTATCCTGTCCTGCAGTTTGTGCAGCTGTCATCCGTGTGCAGCTAAATGTATTCTCTCAGTTCAGAGAATTACTGCATATATTATTCAGCCACAGCCAACATCATACCGCATTATCACCCCAATCAAGACCACATTTATCAGTGGGAGGCTGAACACAATATAAATGCCACCACACTTCCATGCGGTTGCATGTGCGCACACACACGCAACGTTAATCACATGTATTGATATATGGGTGTCTATGATTTCAGCTCTTCTGAGAGCGTGTGATATGTAAGAGAGACTCACTGTTGGGCAGCCGCCATCATGCTGATCCTCCAGGAATCCAATTCTGCAGAGCGCCTTATCGTTCTTCAGCCAGTACTCAGACGAATCCAGAACACTGTTACTGCACAAAACCTGACACAAACACATACTTTTATCAGACTGGGGCACAACACTTAAAAACCTTAAATTGTGAACTTACATCCATTTTTACATCCACCTTTTTATGCATACACATTTTGTGAAGTTCACATGTGTGATTGGATTGCATCAAGAAAGATCACTGATTTCATGATTACACACATCACTTCATGTCAGCGTATCATGTTTTGTTGATTTCAGACATCCTGGAAATGTTTGGCATGTAAATGTTTAGGTTTTAGAGCTGCATGATTCTGGATAAATTAAGAATCACTTCATTAAGAATATATTATTTTTGTTTCAAATAGAGATCACGATTCTGAACAGACAACTAAACATAATAACATGTAATTTACTAGAGGTTCTGACAAAATGTTAATTGCTGCTGTCCATTTAAAATGTTAATTTAATTTTAAAGAATTATTTAAAAAATAGGTTTGAATAAATGATTCAATGACTCACTCTTAAATAATTCACTTGATTCATTAATGGATGAATCAGCATTTTTGAACGAATCTCTCAAATTAATGATTCAATGACAAATACATTTTTTAACAGTCACTTGTAATCGATACAATCATTATTTGAAGCGCCAAGTTATTTTCAAAAGCTCGATTTTGATCGCTACCGTAGACATCAGTGTTTATATCCGAACTATAAACTTTTATCCCAGTACTTCTGTGATAATTTTAATTATTGTAACACAGGAAAGACTGTTTGTGAAGCTGATTCATACCTGTACGTGACAACGTCTCTCTCTGGCTCAGTGGTAGCACGAGCACAGATCTGAATGTTCAGATGTGATTTTTGTCAAAGGTTTAATAGACACAGGCGATTCGTTGTCATTTAGGAATGACATCGCGTGGATGTTTGAATCGAGGTCGCAATCTTTTAACGTTTTTCACATTTTTTGTTTGGATGGCTGTTTTCTTTTAAATTCATTCCAAGCTGGACAGTTTGAAACTATAGAGGACTAGAAGGGCCATTTAAAATAAAAATGTCAGTCAATGAAAGTAAATTAAAATCATATTAATTTAAAAAATAAAAATAAAAATTTTAATCTGTTTATTTAATTTGTCAAATTGGCACGTAGATGTAAACATGTTTAAAATGTTTGTTAAATGTAATAATAAAATAACACTTTAAAGGTCCACTATGTAACATTTTTTCAGTAAAATATCCAAAAACCACTAGGCCAGTGTTATATATTTTGTTCAGTTGAGTACTTACAATATCCCAAATGTTTCCAACTCTTTGTAAATCGTGAGAAAATTGCTATTTTAACCAAGGAACCGGGACGCGTGAGGGAGTCGCCTGTCAATCGCGTCATATCTGCGTTACCCTCGGTTTCCGGTTTTATTTTGCAGAAACGCTTTACTCTTACTACAGTGTGCAACAAGTGTTATAGCAGCCGCCGAGCGAACGCACAGAGTAACGTCATAACATCATTTTCAACACACTCAAATGTATCTAATATGATAAACAGAGCTGCGTTACCTCATACTCACGACCGGAAAAGCGGAAATGGCACCGGCGACTGTGGCATAATAAAAGTCCCGCTGCTCGCGAGGCGTGTGTTGCGTTCATCTTATTAACAATCGCTCCAGCGGCCTTGCTCAGCTCCCACAACACTCGGTCCTGCTCTGCTTCATACTACAGTAACGTTAATAATCGCATCCATGAACATGATTTCTGCCCGAGTCCTATCCCGATTCTTTTCAGCCGGCTGTGAGGTGATGACCACATGTCCCAAGATTCTGCGCTCAAACTTGCCGTCATCAAGCTATGCCTTTGTTTTGAATAGGCGACCTCTAGTGGATGGAAAAGTTACATAGTGCACCTTTAATAACTTTTAAAGGCAGGATAGGTGATTTGGTCCAGAACCATTTCTTTGTTATGCTGGTTGAAAGTCTCTTCACATCTTGATATTATTCATATAAGTATAAGTGGTCTAAAGTTATATGTATGTATATATATATATATATATATATATATATCTCATCTGTGGAAGGCGTAGGACCATAAAATGTTCGTCCAATGATACAATGTCCTACCTGCCTGTCAATATATGTATTTCCATACTTCCGCGCACCTGCTCACGCAGACATCACACGTCATCAGAATGTTTCGTGCGCATTTTGAAAACAGCAGCCGCCTTTTACAGTTCATCCTAAACCAAAACTATGAGCTTAAGCTGCGTTCACACCATATCCACTGTAATTTGGAAGAGAAACCTGTGACGTTATACTCGGAGCGGTTCGTGACTCGAATTTCAACACTACCAACGCCGAAATGAATCTGCAGCAGTCAGGTGGTACAGGTCAGAGCTCTTTAAGTTGTTTGAGACATGAGGTAGTTTAGCGTGATGCTTTTGTTTGCTCCCTGCTGGCGTTCATGTGTTTTGAAGGAGGCGTGGATTTGGAGACGCTCTGAAGGGAGGCTGGGATCTTATGCTTTCAAAGCTAGCTTGCTATTGCTAGCCTCTCTGAAAATTGCCTACTCTACCTTTAAATTGCATTTTTAAAAAAGCATTGGTCAGTTGGTTTTCTTAGTCCATTTGCCAGCTGCGTTTCTTTATTTTTGTGTCACATGCTTTTGTTGATCCATTTGTCAATTGTGTTAAGAAATGCCATTGGACAGTTCACACACAACAAATGAACTGAATTTAAAGACATGCCTTCTTGATGTACGATGGGCACCAGCAAAGACAAATGATGATTATTATTTATTGTAATATTTAACTACAAATATGATTTTAATATGATTGAATTCATTTTTATTCTTCATTTTATTTTTAAGTGGCACTCCTTGTCCTAGTCCTTAGGCGCAATGATAATGTGTTAGTCTGAGTAAGCAGCCCTTTGCAGTTTTCCGGGACGCTTCAGGACACATTAGCATTTACACCATTTAACCACCTCTGAATGTGCTTTGTGTTTCTGAAAGTCATTTACACCTCTATTTAGTCCAATTCCCTGATCGGATCACTCAAGATAAATGATAAAACTATAAGTACAATGGTGCCATATACTGTCCAAATATTGTACAAAAAACAAACAAACAAAAAAATACATTTAGTTACCAGTATAGAATAGGCTTCGGTTCACGGTTCGGATCATATTACGGTTTTTCGAGTCAGAGATCGGATCATTTTTCGGATCATAACTACTTGCCAAACTAATAAAGTTCAAACATTAATAAAGCAATTGAAGTCAGTAAAAAAATATGAACAAATACACTAATTACAAGTTTAGATAAATATAGCAAAGTTACAAATAAAGGTTGTATTCATTTCAGGTACAGAAATGTAATAATTAAATGTAAAATAACACTGTATAAATGTAATATAGATGAATGTATGTTAAAGCTGTGTTTTGTTGTTTGATTAACATTGACATAGACAACAGCAAGTAGTTATAGGCTGCTGTCACTTTAAGACCTAACGCACAGATCCAATGTAATGATACACTTCCGGTGTCTTTCTAAACTGTTTACGTTCACTTAAGACATAAAATACTGTGTTTACGAGAATCCTTGCCGAGACGGGTATTTTGACATTAATTTGTGTGTATGTGTCCGTTCAAGCATGAGACGAGACGTGAAAGAGGAATCATTTCGGAGTTTGGGCGCTATCTGAATTGCGCTTCTTTCTGTGTGCGCGCGCGCATCAGGTGTGTGTGGCTGTGCGCACAGATAACAGCTCACGAGTACTGAATTAAATTCTCTTTTGCCTCTTCGAGCGCTGGAATGGTTTAAAATCTGTAAACTAGCAAGACAAAACACGTGCAAATTATAAACTTTCACTCTTTAGTGGTTAAACTCGCAATTAATCCACGAATCACATGTGTGCCGAACCGTGGAGCCTGGTCCGTACGGATCATGGATCAACTACGATCCGTTTAACCCCTAGAAAAACTGCATCCACTTGTCAGAGAAAGTGTTAACAGCAGTATGAACTGATGGCGATATATATTTACTTTTAAGGTAAGCAGCTAACCTAGATAGTTATTTTTATTATTGGCATTTTATTCAAATCCAAATGTTAGTGAGTAAAAGGAAAATAAAAAACTTTTAGATATCAATCTGCATATGTGATGGAAATTGGTTATGCTCATCTTTGGTAGCTCCTTTGAAGCCATCTTGAGTAAACAAGCTATATATTTAACGAAGCACATACAAAAAAAACTGAAACCTGAAAGCGATGCGATCTGGTTTACAGAATATGGAAGTGTGTTGCACATATATACAGGGCATATTACTTTAATATGAGCTGAATTGTTGCAATACACATAAGCACAAATGTCATTTCTTTTCAGTCTCTCATCCTTAAATCCTCAATCATATATTCAGCACACAAGCATCTCATTCTAACCAATCCGGTCCACAGCGAGCAAGCGCCCTTTGACCTCACCATGTCTGTGGTGATTGGTAATTTATTTAGTATAATTTACATATGAATATTTAATATGGCTTCATACTTCTGGCAATCATGCTGTCACTGGTGTGTAACATACCAACTTTACAGCCAAGTAACCATGTCAGTAATGGACTATTATAGATTATTAATGAAGAGTTGAGTGTGTGACCCTTCAGTGAACCTTGCTGAACATGTAATACTGCATAACGTGAATTTATATGTGTTCAATTTATGCTTATTTCACTAAAGCACAAACAGTAGTAAGGCTTGATGCAAAATGTAAATGCAAACTGAAAATGTTTGCTATTACATAAATAAATATAGACCTCTAATTGAATTACCACTACTACTGGTACGTTAGACATCCCTAAAACAAACATAAACCCTCTCTGTTAGTGTGTAACCTTCAGTTTGAGTCATTATCAGTGTGGCTAAGTAAGCATTGATTATCTCAGTGTGTATTTAAGGAGTAAACATATCCCTGTGCGTGTGTGTGCATGTGTCTGACAGTGCATGTGTTTACTTTGTTTAATACGAGTTTGTGGGTGTTTGTATCATGTGTGAGCACATGTGTGTATTTTCTCTGCCCTTGCTGTGTGTGCCATCTGTACCGACTGTTTTCCTGGCAGAGACGACCATATGACAGGGTCGCTGGGACAGTTGCGTCACGGTTCAACTTGGTTAAACTACTGACAGAGCTAATATGCCATTACAGAAAAGATAACCTTCGGCAGATGGGTAATCATTAGCACGCAAGGGTCCAGGATAAGCGCGCGAGAGATTAATGTGTATTTATTTTATTTAGAAATGATGAAGTTATTCAATCTGCTGGTAATCCTTTCTCGTAGTTATGCAGCCTGTTTTGTATAGAAATGCACTGAAAGCCAAACACTCACAAAAGTGTGATAAAGCTGAATGTTTTTTTGTTTTTTTTCAGTATTGGGTCTACCAATAAGTGTCAGCGTTGATTCAAGTAACAAGTGCAATCAAGGCAAAGGCCAAAAGAAATCTTTCAAAAAAAATTGTGACCAAACAGATTGCAAAACAACTTTGCATAATTATTATTTCATTAAAAACATTAATAATAATAATAATAATAAAGTATTAGTGCTGTCAAATCGATTAATAGCGATTAAACGGATCCTAAAATAAAAGTTCATGTTTACATAATATATTTGTGTACTGTGTATAATTATTATGTATAAATACACACTCCTTCATGTATATATTTAAGAAATATTATATTGTATATTATGTATATACACTCACCTAAAGGATTATTAGGAACACCTGTTCAATTTCTCATTAATGCAATTATCTAATCAACCAATCACATGGCAGTTGCTTCAATGCATTTAGGGGTGTGGTCCTGGTCAAGACAATCTCCTGAACTCCAAACTGAATGTCAGAATGGGAAAGAAAGGTGATTTAAGCAATTTTGAGCGTGGCATGGTTGTTGGTGCCAGACGGGCCGGTCTGAGTATTTCACAATCTGCTCAGTTACTGGGATTTTCACGCACAACCGTTTCTAGAGTTTACAAAGAATGGTGTGAAAAGGGAAAAACATCCAGTATGCGGCAGTCCTGTGGGCGAAAATGCCTTGTTGATGCTAGAGGTCAGAGGAGAATGGGCCGACTGATTCAAGCTGATAGAAGAGCAACTTTGACTGAAATAACCACTCGTTACAACCGAGGTATGCAGCAAAGCATTTGTGAAGCCACAACACGCACAACCTTGAGGCGGATGGGCTACAACAGCAGAAGACCCCACCGGGTACCACTCATCTCCACTACAAATAGGAAAAAGAGGCTACAATTTGCACGAGCTCACCAAAATTGGACAGTTGAAGACTGGAAAAATGTTGCCTGGTCTGATGAGTCTCGATTTCTGTTGAGACATTCAGATGGTAGAGTCAGAATTTGGCGTAAACAGAATGAGAACATGGATCCATCATGCCTTGTTACCACTGTGCAGGCTGGTGGTGATGGTGTAATGGTGTGGGGGATGTTTTCTTGGCACACTTTAGGCCCCTTAGTGCCAATTGGGCATCGTTTAAATGCCACGGCCTACCTGAGCATTGTTTCTGACCATGTCCATCCCTTTATGACCACCATGTACCCATCCTCTGATGGCTACTTCCAGCAGGATAATGCACCATGTCACAAAGCTCGAATCATTTCAAATTGGTTTCTTGAACATGACAATGAGTTCACTGTACTAAAATGGCCCCCACAGTCACCAGATCTCAACCCAATAGAGCATCTTTGGGATGTGGTGGAACGGGAGCTTCGTGCCCTGGATGTGCATCCCACAAATCTCCATCAACTGCAAGATGCTATCCTATCAATATGGGCCAACATTTCTAAAGAATGCTTTCAGCACCTTGTTGAATCAATGCCACGTAGAATTAAGGCAGTTCTGAAGGCGAAAGGGGGTCAAACACAGTATTAGTATGTTCCTAATAATCCTTTAGGTGAGTGTATATATTTTTATAATTTATATTATATATAAATATAAATATTTTATATATAAATATATATAATTTTTTAAATATATACATGCATGTGTGTGTATTTATATATACACAATAATTATACACAGTATTTTTTATTACAGTACATTTATTATGTAAACACAAACTTTTATTTTAGATGCGATTAATCAATTTGACGGCACTATAAAGTATATTATAAACAAATTATGTTTATGTACTAATAACAATAATACCATAATAATAATAAAATAATTAATAATAACGAATACTTACACTACAACAATAAAACCAAAATATGCACTTAATACTGTTAATAATACTACTAATTATTATTATTATTATGCTTATGTAATAATAACAATAATAATATACATTTTATATATATATAATTATATATATAATATAAAATGTACTCATTATTATATAATGTGATACTACTACTACTACTACTACTATTATTAATAATAATAATAATAATAATAATAAGTACACTACAATAATAAACCCAAATATGCATTATTTAAAATAATAATAATAAAAATAATAATAAAATAAATATTTAGAACACTACAGGAATAAAAACTAAATATTAATTATTAATTATTTAATAATAATAATAATACTAATAATAATAATATCTATAATAATTGTTATAAATATTATTATTTAATAATGCTTTTTATTAAATAACAATATTATTATATCTATCTATCTATCTATCTATCTAGCGGATATTGGAAACTTAAATGTAAAAATAAGCTGTTTCAGTATCAGTCATACAGAATAACAATGTTTGATATCTAGATGATATAAGGCAGTGATTAACAAGAAATTAACTATTTAAAAACCCGCCACCACGTGTCAAACAGGATGCCGAACCCTGTGCTCATCAATAATGACTAGTCCCCCTTAATCTCAAACAGCTCTCATGAGCGCTACAAAAATGATTAGTGCAGTGTCACGCTATTGTAACTTCCTCTTCGCCTGATTCTGCATCTGCTCCCACAGGGGCCACTTTCCTTTAGCACCAACCCACTAATAAAGCGCTTGGCTGACAGAGACAAAGTTAAAAGAGCTAGAAGACAAGGGAGATACTGGGCTAATCATGCTGCTTGTTCTGTCACACTCCCCTCAGTCTCACTCCCTCTGTCCTTTCTCTCTCACACTGGCAGAGCATCAGCTAATGTAACCTGACTTGTAGTGCAGCTGCCTACAGAGTAAAAAGTGCTGATGGCAAAAAGCCAAAGTCTCTGTTCCCTGGACAGGCGGGAGCAGTCAACCAATCAGTAAGGCTTCATGTTAATCACACTGTGATTGGAGCACGAGATTCTTGCTAGTGTTCAACCACAAGAGCTCACCTGGTGAGCATGGCGCCTTGGGCCAGAACCTACTGCACGCCAACTGAACAGCTTTCGCATTGATGGAAGTGTTTGTGCTCATGTACTTGCATAGTGTATGTTTCAGGTTTTTTAACACTGGCATGGTGTGGCACACACACCTTCTTGCAGGCGGAGACAGAGGACCCAAGGGTGCTGTCTGATTTGACTTCCTGTGTGTCCGCGGACTCCGACCCCTCAAACATGGCAGATGATTGGAAATTACTGTGGAAAAAAAGAGAGAGAGACAAAACTGAATCCACCATCACTTCAATAGAGTGCAACAGTGTCTGTCCACTTTCTCAGTGGCGCTGCTTCTGGAAGTATTTTTCCCATTCATTTTTCCATATTTAATAATATATATATTTTAGAAGCGTTATAAGCTGTGATCCAAACCAATCAGCTATGAGGTGAATCCCAACATTACAAAATTTGATTTGAAGCAAAAAAGTATTTGAAAATCTGACAAAAAGGTACAAGATTGTGAACTTGTGAACTACAATCCCATGAAGCACTGCGAATGACATAATTGAATTAAAAGCGATGGAGAAATATAAAACTAATCATTTAAAGTTGTTAATTATACCTATAGAAACAATATATTTGTTAGGTTTATTGCAAAATATGCATATTTAAACTAATATTTAAGTATTTTGACAGCACCGACTCAGTCATTTGCAGTGTTTCATGGGAGTGGGCGGAGCTAAAGAGCTCTTTTGGCTCTCTGATTTGTGGAATTTTCTGTATTGCATCATGGGTAATGTAGTTTTTCACCAGGAACTCAACTGTTAAATATAATTATTTTAAAAATAAGCTGACGGATGGCTTCAACAAAAGCATACACTATCAATTAACAACCTGATAACTAACGGTAGGTCTATCTTTAAAGGTTTAGAAGTTATTGTTAAAAATCAATTTCTGTATGGAGAAAATAGTTTGAATGACCCTGTTTGAATGTATTGAAGAAACGTCTGAAGAAGTGCTAGAATGGGGTTGGCAACTTTTAGAAATCGTGAGTTTAGATGTCGGAATAAAATGAAGTAATTTCTCCCTCTCTCATGACATTTGTAGATAATGGCACAGTGAAAAGAGACAGTCAGAGTGGGAATGGAAAAGAAAATAACATGGAGTATTTAATTAAATTTGTTCAAATTAATTGGCTACTGGGGGCACATTAAATAAGAATGAAACACAGTCAATCCTCTGAGGTGACAGAAGTACAACATTACCCAGATCATAGAGTGTGCAGTGATGTTCTTCAGCTCCAGAGACTTTCTATCTGAGCTCCTCCATATTCTCCCTGAACACAGCCAAATTAACCTCTTTTGTTTATATTATTATAAATCAACCAACATTTTATTCATCAATTTCCCCTGCAATATGTGTGCTCAGAACAAAAAGCACCATTAAAGGATAAATAATCAATCTGATGATAATCATCTCATGTAATCAAAGCAAATTTGAAAAACACAAATGACATTGGAATACAGTTTTACTACATAAAATGATCTAATAGCTTTAGTGGGTACTTTTACTTTTTTCTGTCCAGTGTATATCAACATACACTTTTTTCTGAAACATTCTTCCTAAGATTTCTTTTTGTGTTTCCCCGTTGAAATAAAAGGGGGTGATATGACATTAAATATGACATTAAATGATGAAATGTCGTTGTCAATGTCCCGGTTTCACAGACAGGGCTTAGATTAAGCCAGGATTAGGCCTTAGTTCAATTAGGACATTTAAGTAGCTTTTATAAATATGCTTTAGAAAAAAAAAAACATTACTGTTGTGCATCTGGAGACAAAACTGACATTTTAAGATATGCAAGTTGCTTTCAGTTAAAACAGCTCAAACATGCATTTTGTCTGTGAAACCAGGGGAATAAAATGTGAAATGTGAACTAAATGTGAGTCAAAACATGTGAGCTATTCTTTATTTTCTAGAATAAAATATTTAAACAGTCTATCTGTGCCTTCTGAAATGTACTGTAAACATATTAGCAATGTTATGTTCAAAAGGACTTTTTCCTAAATCAATTAGTTGATGCTACCGGAATGACTAGTCGAGCCTAAAGGCATAGTTCACCCAAAAATGTAAATTCTATCATCATTTGCTCACCCTCATGTTGTTCCAAACCTAGGGTTTTCCCGGGACAGTCCCGTATTTTAGCGTCCCTAATTATTATGAAAAAAATCATCTTCTGTCACGCGAGAATAGCCTAATCGAAGGTAGCTAATCTCGTCATAGCATATTTTGGAGAACAAAATTACCATTCAATCACAATTCGTTAACGATTAACTTGCAGTTAGTGAAGGTGGGAATATTAGAGAGCGCGGAGGAGATAAAGTCAGACGCGAAGATATCAGTGTACATTTAACAAGGATCTTCAAAAAGAGTTTATCAAGCTATTATGTGCAGTAAGTTGTGAAAAAATGACTCAATGTGGTATTGCACTGAATGACACACACCAGAAGCGCTCTCAGAATGCGCGGTCCCAAATTCAGTTCTCTTTGCGCCTAAATGGTCAAATACAGGCACAGTTGTCAGTTGTAAATACAGTCGGTTATATGGCTTAAGTGAACTTAAACAGCTCGGTGAAAATGGGATGTGTCTCAGTATATTGGATCCAAGCAATCGGTCTTAAAGTGACGGCAGCCTAAAATATCGGTCTGTGTCATTAATGTTAATCAAACAACAAAAGAGGTTAAATAAATGTTAAATACATGTTTAATAAACCTACTGTAGGCTACTTGAAAAACGTAGTTTATTTAATTTGTAACTATCGTATTTGTCCTATTGTTTGAAATTTGCTGCTTTGTTCTTTTTTTTATTTAACAAAACTAAAATAACTATATGATATATTTCGTTATCATAAATATGTCCATCCCCATTCTGTCCCGTATTCCACCATAAGAAATCTGATCACCCTATCCAAACCTGTATGAGTTTCTTTGTTCTGTTGAACACAAAAGAAGATATTTTTAAAGAATGTTGGTAATCAAACAGTTGACGGTAGCCATTGAGGGCGAGTAAGTGATGACAGAGTTTTAATTTTTGGGTGAACTATCCTTTAAAGGAAGCCCTGTACAAGTAAGTCGGTTTCAGGGAGCATTCAGACATATTCTTGCGTTTAAAAACAGCTAAACAGCTAGACGGAGTGCAACAGAATGGAAGAGAGCACAGACGAGACATGATTTTCAATGTCTGGACTACATTTAACTTGACATGGTGTGATTTAAAACACAACACTCGTGGTATAGGCTGTTCAAAAGAACAGCTTGAGATGTGACATATGTGACATGACGTCTGCTTGAATGTGCTTTAACATTTCAGAGAGGGTTATACAGTGGGGAGAACAAGTATTTGATACACTGCCGATTTTGCAGGTTTGCCCACTTACAAAGCATGTAGAGGTCTGTAATTTTTATCATAGGTACACTTCAACTGTGAGAGACGGAATCTAAAAAATCCAGAAAATCACATTGTATGATTTTGAATTAATTTGCATTTTATTGCATGACATAAGTATTTGATACATCAGAAAATTAGAACTTAATATTTGGTACAGAAACTTTTGTTTGCAATTACAGACATCATACGTTTCCTGTAGTTCTTGACCAGGTTTGCACACACTGCAGCAGGGATTTTGGCCCACTCCTCCATACAGACCTTCTCCAGATCCTTCAGGTTTCGGGGCTGTCGCTGGGCAATACGGACTTTCAGCTCCCTCCAAAGATTTTCTATTGGGTTCAGGTCTGGAGACTGGCTAGGCCACTCCAGGACCTTGAGATGCTTCTTACGGAGCCACTCCTTAGTTGCCCTGGCTGTGTGTTTCGGGTCGTTGTCATGCTGGAAGACCCAGCCACGACCCATCTTCAATGCTCTTACTGAGGGAAGGAGGTTGTTGGCCAAGATCTCGCGATACATGGCCCCATCCATCCTCCCCTCAATACGGTGCAGTCGTCCTGTCCCCATTGCAGAAAAGCATCCCCAAAGAATGATGTTTCCACCTCCATGCTTCACGGTTGGGATGGTGTTCTTGGGGTTGTACTCATCCTTCTTCTTCCTCCAAACACGGCGAGTGGAGTTTAGACCAAAAAGCTCTATTTTTGTCTCATCAGACCACATGACCTTCTCCCATTCCTCCTCTGGATCATCCAGATGGTCATTGGCAAACTTCAGACGGGCCTGGACATGTGCTGGCTTGAGCAGGGGGACCTTGCGTGCGCTGCAGGATTTTAATCCATGACGGCGTAGTGTGTTACTAATGGTTTTCTTTGAGACTGTGGTCCCAGCTCTCTTCAGGTCATTGACCCCTGCCGTGTAGTTCTGGGCTGATCCCTCACCTTCCTCATGATCATTGATGCCCCACGAGGTGAGATCTTGCATGGTGCCTCAGACAGAGGGAGACCGTCATCTTGAACTTCTTCCATTTTCTAATAATTGCGCCAGCAGTTGTTGCCTTCTCACCAAGCTGCTTGCCTATTGTCCTGTAGCCCATCCCAGCCTTGTGCAGGTCTACAATTTTATCCCTGATGTCCTTACACAGCTCTCTGGTCTTGGCCATTGTGGAGAGGTTGGAGTCTGTTTGATTGAGTGTGTGGACAGGTGTCTTTTACACAGGTAACGAGTTCAAACAGGTGCAGTTAATACAGGTAATGAGTGGAGAACAGGAGGGCTTGTTAAAGAAAAACTAACAGGTCTGTGAGAGCCGGAATTCTTACTGGTTAGTAGGTGATCAAATACTTATGTCATGCAATAAAATGCAAATTAATTATTTAAAAAATCATACAATGTGATTTTCGGGATTTTTGTTTTAGATTCCGTCTCTCACAGTTGAAGAGTACCTATGATAAAAATTACAGACCTCTACATGCTTTGTAAGTGGGCAAACCTGCAAAATCGGCAGTGTATCAAATACTTGTTCTCCCCACTGTATACTGTGCAAACCGTCTAACAGCTAAAGCACCACATGCTGTGAGCACGCTAAAAATGTCAAAGTAAGAACATAAATATAAAACAGTTACTAGGTAGGTTACCATTGTGACTTATCACTTGTGTGTATGTGTTTTTGTTCCTCTTTATCTCATGCCCTTGTCTTTTCACCCATGAGAAAAGATTAGTTCAACTGGGCTTTCCTCAAGGTCATAAAGGTTAGTTAACAAATGACATAAGCTCTCAATTCAGTAAGGAAAACACTTGAGCATCCGAAGGCTTAACTGCTTTGTTCTGAGGTTCTGTCTTGGGATGTCAGCCTATATTCACCTAAAATGTCTATGAATATCTTTTGGCCTCAATCTAAGGATTACCTGTGAGCCTTGAGGGACTCGTGAGGGATCTTTTAGCATTAAACACTCAAAGAAACACTCTAAATAGCTGCAACCGCAAGCGATTGTCTTCCCGTAATGTGTGGTTCAGTTGATGGATTTAAAACTGTGAGAAACGCACAGTACTTCAAATCTCTTCCATCAACACTTCGGGCTGCCAAGGCTGCCATGTTAATGATAAAACAGTTCTTTCTTAGTTATGTTTAGTTAATTTTGAGATTAGCTCAGTTATCTCGTCACTATGGTCAATAATTGTTTGCTTCTGGCTATGTGACTCCAACGATGTGTGCGACAAGCAATTTGTCTGTCCACACCAGATAAAAGACACTACAAAATCAATCACAAATCACTGCCAATCAGAAGAGAGTGTGGGCGGGGTCTCTCTACAAGTGTACTGCGATCTCGCACTCGTAATGAGATGGATATGTACTCAAATGAATAAATATTAAATGATTTTAACATTACTCAAAATAAGAACATAGTGATTGATATAATCTTTGTCATGAGTGCATTGTTAATAGTTTGAACGTTCATGTTTCCCCCAAGTTATTTTCAAGGTCTGAGGTAAATTATCCTTTGTCGCTTTCATTATGGTGTCACCCAAAATTATATTCAAACTCATTAATTAAACAATTTTAGTATTGTACAAAACATACCTGAACTAATCATTGAGCTGTCAGTCATGATGTATCCGAAATAGAAACCATTGCAAAAATAAAATCCCCTGTCACGTATCAAAGATGGTTGTGACAAAAACTCTGATTAGCATGGAAGAGATACCTTGAAATGCATTTGGTTAGGACACGGTGTAAAGTATACAGTGCCCTCCACTAATATTGGCACCCTTGGTAAATATGAGAAAAGTCGGCTGTGAAAATAAATCTGAATTGTTTATCCTTTTGATCTTTCATTCAAAAAATTCACAAATGTCTAACCTTTCATTGAAGTAAAACAATTGAAAGTGAGGGAAAATCTCATTATGAAATAAATGTTTTTCTCTAATTCACGTTGGCCACAATTACTGGAACCCAATTATTGCGACGTCCTTTTTTTCCAAGAACAACTCTGAGTATTATGCTATAATGCCTGATGAGTTTGGAGATCAGAAACCATTCCTTCATACAGAATCTCTCCAGATCCTTCAGAGATTCCCAGCTCTTCTCTTCAGTTCAGCCCACTCATTTTCTATAGGGTTCAGGTCAGGGGACTGGGATGGTCATGGCAGAAGCTTCATTTTGTGTTCAGTGACACATATGTGTGTTGATTTTGATGTTTGTTTTGGATCGTTGTCCTGATGGAAGATCCAACCACGGCCCATTATAAGATTTCTAGCAGAGGCCGTCAGGTTTTGATTTTTTTATTTGTTGGTATTTACTAGAATCCACGATACCATGTATCTGACCATGTATCTAAAAATCTGAGGAGGATTTTTCTTGAAACCCTCCCAAACAACATGTGGTGATGTAGGTGCTGTTTGATAAATTTTTTTAGGCTTTCTGACCCCAAGACTCAACTAATCTCTGCGATTCTCCATCTGTGATCCTTGGAGAGTCTTTGTCCACTCAAACTTTCCTCCTCACCGTGCATTAGGACAATATAGACACACGTCCTCTTCCAGGCAGATTCGTAACATCTTTAGTTGATTGGAACTTCTTAATTATTGCCCTGATGATGGAAATGGGGATTTTCAATGCTTTAGCTATTTTCCTACAGCCACTTTCTATTTTGTGAAGCTCAGCAATCTTTTGCTGCACGTCAGAACTATATTCTTTGGCTTTACTCATTGTGATTAATGATTAAGGGAATTTGGCATTTGTGTTTCCTCATATTTATACTCCTGTGGAACAGGAAGTCATGGCTGGACAATTTCATGCTCTGGTGTGCTAAAAAATTTAAATATGAATGGGAATATACTTCAGAGATATTTTACAAATAAGAATTTCTAGGGGTGCCAATAATTGTGGCCAACATGAATTGGAGAAAAACATTGATTTCATAATGTGAGTTTCCCCCGACTTTCAATTGTTTTACTTTAATGAAAGGATAGAATTTTTTGAATTTTTTGAATAAAAGATGAAAAGGAAAAGCAATACGGATTCATTTTCACAGCCGACTTTGCTCATATTTACCAAGGGTGCCAATATTAGTGCTGTAGGTGTCATTGCCATTGCTGATTTTCTCGCCATCACTTTAGGAAATATCTTGCAGCAGGAATATATCTAACTCAAATGAGGCATCTCAAGAGTTATATTAATGAATTCCAAGTATATTCAGATACTGAATTCGCCTAGTGAAGTGCTGCATCAAGGGTCGGCTTGAGTTCTGTAGCCAGTTGGTCACAGTTCATTTAGCCTAATGGCAAGTCTGCATTTTCTCATTTAGGGGCTGTTGTTTTTTATGTAAACACATGCTATGGACGTCTTTGACATTTGCATTCACGTCCCGCGTCTTATGTCTTTTGCATCATCTAAAATTGCACTGCTCAAGTTAAAATAAGTTGAGCTTTTAAAAATTAGATTTTTCTCATTCCACTGCCCTGCATCTCGTGTTTTTCAATGCAGAAAACACTTTTTGTGTGAACCAGCTCTTATTGTGCTAAGTTTGCCTCACTATTGATGTGATAATTAAACAACAGGGTCTTTGCACATATTAATTGTTTGGGTGCACATACATATTTGTAATATGACAAATCAGCTAAATATGAAGAAACGGTCATCTCGAGTGACATCCTTTTCGCATAGCTCAACCAGAAGTCATGATTTTAGCTAAATTTACTGTAAAACCATACTACTGTTCTTGTAACATTTGCAAGACAGCAGACACTCGTTTGTGTAGCCCGTGTCAGACTGAACTCTCTTTCTCCTCCTAATGCAATGGGTTATGACATGAAACCATAAATGTCACTTGACAGCCATCAAATACACTCTTGTGATCGCATTGCAGCTGAATGAAAACAGATGTTAAAAATCCTCAAATTATCCCTGGAGGACATGAGCGCAGCTGCCTGGTGTGTTTGGATGTGTCGTGGGCCTGAGCACACTGAATCTCCAGTCTTTATGGAAATCATGTCAATGGTTATGTGAAGGGTTGTTATTGTTTATCAACAGAAAAATGGAAACATTTTATAGCCGGAGGACAGTAATGGTGCTGAAACATGATTAAACACACACAAACACACTCGCATGTGCACTTTGCACATGATGACCTGTCAAAAGCGCATTCAATTTTCTCAGTCTGTCAGTCAGAGCTTCAGCGAGTGATGCAAATGCTGATTTAAGCCCTGTTTACACCACCAGCGAACTGAACTGAGAGTTACTAACAGGGAACATTCTCAGAACTTTAGCTAATGTTCCGGAAAGGTTCTCTCAAAGTTCTACCATTGATATTAAGTTCTACCAAGTTCTGACATTAATAGAATGTTTGTTCAAAGTTATCTTTTACTTGTTTCAGAATGTTTAGAGAACATTCAAAATGAACATTCCCATAATGTTTGCAAAATGATCAAATGAAATGTTCCCCTAACGTGCATATAACCAAGAAAAAACATTTTTAAATCATGTAAAAAACTGGACGTTTTGAACATTTAGAAATAACATTTTTATAACTTAATGAGAATATTAATAAAACGTTCTTAGAACATATTTTCGTTATCTGGGTAGTGACTTCCAGTGGCATGGCAAACAGTGACCTTTGGCAACAGGATGTGGGTACATGACAAGGTTTTATGTAAATGCGGAGTGACTTGATACAAACTTACACTTCCAGATCTCATGTGACAAAGCGAGTTTGCAGAGGCGGTTTGCATTTTTCACCATATCGATCAAAACTAGGAAAAACGTGTTTAGGCTATAATTAAAATATCAGTGGAAGCAATATCACTCATTTGCTAACTAAATATAACTAAACAGACACTAAGATCTTGATTTTGATAAGCATCAGCAAAATGAACAATGAGTGAATGTAATTTCACAACCATGCGCCCTCTGTCCAAAACCCAAGACTCAAAATGTCACCTGAACACCCAAAATGATTGCTAGGCAGTAAACCTTTCTGATTGGTTAATATACAAGGGCAGGCTGCTCACCTGAGTGTTTTTTTTCTGTTTACAAAGCCTTGAGCTGTCACAGAGACACGGGGATCATTTCATATTTAATGCGGTTTTAAATCCGGTTATTCTGGGCATTTTACTACTGTAACAGTTCAAATCTAAATCAATTTAATCGACGATTCGTACTTGTCCAGAAAAGCAATATATCACAGGCAAGTAGTTAATTAACATTTCCGAGATTTGTTTCGTGCGTGTGCCGCTCTCCGCGCGCGCCTGACAGAACGCGCAGCGTTAGCCTACTGTATAGTTATTATTTCTCTCTGGCAGTCTGGAACATGTTCCCTCAAATCATCTTTAATTTGATGTGCTTAATGAACTTTGAGATTGTAATGACACTTCGTTTTAAATCATTCATTTCGCTGTCATGGTTAGTTCTAAAATTATACTGTTTACCATTGAGGTGAAAGGAGAGCCGCCGCTTTACACGCTTCTCACAATCGTTTTAAGACTGACAACCGATCCCAGATATCTGTCACAGTAGACTCTGGTGGTAATCCTTGTAGTTTAACATATGGGAAAGCGGTGAATCTGCTATAAAGAAAAATAAATAAATAAAAAGGGACCGAGTTTCCCTATACACCCAGCGCGCGAACAGATGCGCAATAAATGAGCGTGCACTGCGCGGCGCCAGGAGCCACCTGCGATAAATAGGTTGTTTTACAAAGACTCCTTATCTTGAGCTCTTTTCTGTGCTCAATCATTCAAAGGCACGAACATTAATTCTAGGCTACTACAATTCCTTTAACATTTATTCTGGAGAAGTGAGCAAACAGTTACTAGCTGAGTAAACAGAACGGCGCTCAGTCTATTTGAATCTAAACAAACACGAGTCTGTAAGTAAACACTCGAATGTATGCAAAGCAAACACATTCAAATACATATTCACACCACATCTTGGAGCTTGTACACTTTTTTAACGTCATGCCCCATGGAGCGCACACGAGTGCCTGCCCTGCACAATTATTGTTTAGGATACTAATTAAAGTCTTTCCGTGTCGTTTAAGTACACGTGAATCTGATTTAACACCCCAAAAGGTCAGACTATGTTGCTTAGAAGCATATTAAAGGAGAAAATCGAACATATGATTAATCTCATATTAAGAACAGTGCGTCGTGCTACACGATTTAAGATTAAAAGGTTAAAATGCGCACACTTACCCCAATGTTTTCACAAGGCACTGAGCTTCTGCCACTCATCCAACAAAAAAACAAGCACTAAGTAGATTTTTCTGTTCCTATATCCTGCGTGCCAAGAAGCCAAAACGCTGTGGCGCGTGCCGGTCCCCCTGTCCCGAGCGCGAGCACATCACAGTCTGTCAGTGCAGCGGAGGAATTTCCAGCGCTCGCGCTGCGCTCTGTTAGTTAATATACTGGCGCGCGGGAGCTGCGCACAAACTGTACGGCAGTGAACGCCAGAAACGGCTATGGGCCGGTCAAGCATAATCAAAACAGCGGGGGAACTCTACGTCACTGCGGTTTCATTTGATAAAAAGAAAGCTGTAACGCGTCTCACAACGCGTCGGTGCTCATAAAAAGACCAGTTGTAAAAGGAAAATGAAGACAGATGGGCAAAATTTGAAACGATAGCTCATGAAATGCAGTGTTACACTGAAAATGCTCCATACATGTGCAAACTGATATCCTAGATAGATAGATAGATAGATAGATAGATAGATAGATAGATAGATAGATAGATAGATAGATAGATAGATAGATAGATAGATGGATGGATGGATGGATACCCAAATGTATATCTTGCATTGTAATTGGTCAAAATTTATTTTGTTTTTTTTGCACAATTTCTATCACATTTCCCCTTCACTAATTTAGGCTACATAGTGTGACAAATGAATTTGTAATTAACGAGTTCGTTTGCCTATATAATCTTAAGATATTAGGTTAAACTTATTTGGCTTGCTGTCACTGAGGAGGGGCTCGATGAAGCAGCTTCAACTCGAGCTCTGATATACCCCCACAGTGACTAAATATTAGGGCTGGGTATTGACACAAATTTCACAATTCGATTCGATTTCGATTCGCAAGCTTGCAATTCGATTCGATTCCGATTCGATTCGATTCAATATCGATTATTTTGGATATATATCAGGTACAATACATGGCAAATTTTCTCAAGGAAAACAAATCTCTTAACTAATGCTGTAAACTATGGGAGTCAGTTGTAGCTTACTATAATAGCCTATTGAAGGTAAAAATTAACTGATTTGTATACGAACACTTAAATTAAACTCAATTATTATTTTTTTTAATAATAATAAAGTTATAATATTAACTTTACAATCACATAATCATATTTCTACTCCAATTCGTTTTTTGAAATATAAACATTTAAATGGTGGCTGTCATAAAAACTTGCCAGATTTATTCAAACATGCATTAAATATTGAAGAACATTAAAAATTATAATGAATATGTGATATGGGGCATATATTTAGCAAAATGCTCCTCTCTAAAGTTAATTTTTCTAGCTGACTAACGAGTTTATGGACACTGGATATGGTTTTTCTGAGGTAAATGTGACGTTACGTGACATTGTTTACAAGCTGTTTTACTGACGCCTTTCCACGGTTTAAACACTGATTGAGCGATTCCATATGACATACAGATTTCGGTAAGTTGTACTGTATCTTTTAGCACACTTTCAGATGCTCATTCATGTTTATTTCGCGCTGTAACTGGTATTAAGGCGGAAGAGAAGATCGGTTCATGTGCTCTCACGCCACAGCGCCAAAACGGTATTTATGTTTTTGAATTTCGTAATAAAATGGACGTAATTTAAAATCTGAGACTTTGTGTCATATCACTAGTAACAAAGCACAAAGATTATTGCGATTTAATGGATGGGAGGCGCACTACAATGTTCTGTTCATTCATCTGAAAACAGGATGACTAATCGATTCTTGGGATTTAAGAATCGATATCGGTTCGTAAAAATGAGAATCGATATTTTTTACCCAGCCGTTCCCAATATACACTCACCTAAAGGATTATTAGGAACACCTGTTCAATTTCTCATTAATGCAATTATCTAATCAACCAATCACATGGCAGTTGCTTCAATGCATTTAGGGGTGTGGTCCTGGTCAAGACAATCTCCTGAACTCCAAACTGAATGTCAGAATGGGAAAGAAAGGTGATTTAAGCAATTTTGAGCGTGGCATGGTTGTTGGTGCCAGACGGGCCGGTCTGAGTATTTCACAATCTGCTCAGTTACTGGGATTTTCACGCACAACCATTTCTAGAGTTTACAAAGAATGGTGTGAAAAGGGAAGAACATCCAGTATGCGGCAGTCCTGTGGGCGAAAATGCCTTGTTGATGCTAGAGGTCAGAGGAGAATGGGCCGACTGATTCAAGCTGATAGAAGAGCAACTTTGACTGAAATAACCACTCGTTACAACCGAGGTATGCAGCAAAGCATTTGTGAAGCCACAACACGCACAACCTTGAGGCGGATGGGCTACAACAGCAGAAGACCCCAACGGGTACCACTCATCTCCACTACAAATAGGAAAAAGAGGCTACAATTTGCACGAGCTCACCAAAATTGGACAGTTGAAGACTGGAAAAATGTTGCCTGGTCTGATGAGTCTCGATTTCTGTTGAGACATTCAGATGGTAGAGTCAGAATTTGACGTAAACAGAATGAGAACATGGATCCATCATGCCTTGTTACCACTGTGCAGGCTGGTGGTGGTGGTGTAATGGTGTGGGGGATGTTTTCTTGGCACACTTTAGGCCCCTTAGTGCCAATTGGGCATCGTTTAAATGCCACGGCCTACCTGAGCATTGTTTCTGACCATGTCCATCCCTTTATGACCACCATGTACCCATCCTCTGATGGCTACTTCCAGCAGGATAATGCACCATGTCACAAAGCTCGAATCATTTCAAATTGGTTTCTTGAACATGACAATGAGTTCACTGTACTAAAATGGCCCCCACAGTCACCAGATCTCAACCCAATAGAGCATCTTTGGGATGTGGTGGAACGGGAGCTTCGTGCCCTGGATGTGCATCCCACAAATCTCCATCAACTGCAAGATGCTATCCTATCAATATGGGCCAACATTTCTAAAGAATGCTTTCAGCACCTTGTTGAATCAATGCCACGTAGAATTAAGGCAGTTCTGAAGGCGAAAGGGGGTCAAACACAGTATTAGTATGGTGTTCCTAATAATCCTTTAGGTGAGTGTAGGATATGATTATGTAGGGCAAGGTACCTAAGATGAAGGTGGAGTTTGGGGAGGTGGTGGGATGCTGGAACAGCTGAGACTGAGGAGAGGTAAGCATCTGCTTATATACTCTGGCTGTTGGCTGTTGATTGGAAGATTAGATGGGCTGGCTCCTCCCTAAATTACGTTTAGGAACTTCACAAAGTACAAATATGTAGTCACTAAATTAATATGAGATCATAAAAGCTACATGTAGGTTACAATAACACAGAAGAATCTGAAAAGTTTTGTTTCAGATAATCAAATCAAATCAAATCAAAATTTATTTATAAAGCACAATAAAAACAACAGTAGTTGACCACTGTGCTGTACAAATCATAGAATTTAAATATAAACAGTTTAGGCAATGCAATAAGGAGTAGGAGAGTATCAAAAACACTGATGAGTGACGCATCCTTATACTCTAGGGACAGTTATACATAAGCCTGGGTAAAAAGATATGTTTTTAATGTAGATTTAAATTCAGATTCTGAAGAGACTAATCTGAGGGAAACCGGAATGCTATTCCACAATTTTGGCCCAGCAATTGAAAAGGCACGGTCACCCCTCAACTTCAATCTGGATCTCGGAACCATCAACATTCTTTGCTCTGTTGACCTCAGAGATCTAACGGATGTACAGTGGTGGCCAAAATTATTAGAACACTTGGCATCTGGGAGTCGTCTTATTGGGCCTGGATTTATTTATCCAAGAGGACAATGACCCGAAACATTCTTCTAACTATTGCCGGAACTACCTGCGATGGAAAGAAATCTGCTGAAACATTGAAAATGATGGACTGGCCCCCTCAAAGTCCGGACCTCAACCCCATCGAGCACATTTGGGGCGAGCTGGAAAATAAACTGGACATATAATAATAAATTGTACATTCAAAGGAAAGCCTTTGGCTTCAGTTGTAGAAGGCATGGGATAACATTAGTGTTGAAGTTCTCAGAGGAAATATATTGACACTGACAGAGAGATGTGCTGCTGTAAATGCTGCAAAAGGTGGACATACCAAATATTAAAGTTAAAAGTGGATAAAAACAGTACGACTCACTTCATCTGATATTTGATGGTCAGAGCATCCATCTACATGTTTCATGAACATTATAGAACTGAAATCATGTTTTGGAGGCAAAAAAAGGTCAATATTTTCAGATCTGTCAGGTGTTCTAATAATTTTGGCCACCACTGTATTTGGGTTTAAAAGATCACAGAGATATTCAGGAGCCGTTCCACTTAGAGCTTTAAAAACAAAGAGTACAAAAATAATTTTTCATGAATTGTAATGTCACGCCGCAGGACACTGATGTCACTGCTTGAAATTTCATGTCTTCAGGCTTCATTTCATTTCAGACTGTGATTCCACAGTTATTAACATTATAAATCTAGCAAAGTTATATTTCATATAAAAATGGGTAACACTTTACAATAAGGTTCATTAGTTAACATTAGTTAACTACATTAGTTAACATGAACTAATAATGAACTGCACTTTGTTAATGTTAATATACCTTTCAACATTTACTAATGCATTATTAAAATCTTGTTAACATTAGTTAATGCACTGTGAACTAACATTAACAAACCATGAACAGTTGTATTTTTATTAACTAACGTTAACAAAGATTAACTAATGCTGAACAGAGGTGTTGTTCATGGTTAGTTAATGTTAACTAATGCATTAACTAATGTTAACTAATACAACGTTATTGTAAAGTGTTACCAAAAAATGTAATGCACATTTAAGACTTTCAGATTATTAGTTAACTCAGCTGTGGGAGTGACTTCTCTCTCTATTATGATCACCGTAATCAAACTCTCAATATTCTCCCCTCTTTTGGAAAGTCATACAAATGCTATCAAATTGCTTTTGGATCAAGTGGGAACATAAAAATTATATTAGATAGTTACCCAACTATGACGACATCCGCTTCGGAGAACCCTACAAATGTGAAAAGGGTCGATAGAAGTGCTCCTCATCTCTGCATAAAGAAGTGTTGTTATTTCCACACCCTATATTTCATTGATTTATCAGGGAGAAAGTGAGAGAAAAGAGAAGTCTGCAAATTTTAGTGCATTAGATGACAAGACTGACAAAACCCAGCAGTGATTCTCTTATTTTCCCCACTAATTCAGCATCTTCAGTAAGTAAAACTAGTATGATTCAACTCCAATAACCATCAGCACCCACATGTTTCTATAGCACATTTTTTACAATGCAAAATATCCTCTTTCAACCTTCAGTCCCCAGTCAACATTAAGACATAAAAAGCTGCCTGAAAATGTGTCTCTTTAGGGACGTGCTATTATGATCTTACTGGTTACAGTTTTATAGTGTAATAAATTATGCAGAAGGCAGCATACAAGCAGCAGATGTTTAATCACAGCCTCTACTGACATTATTCTGAACACACAACTGGTTTAATTTACTGCTTATTTAATGACTGATAAGAGTGTTGTCCAAACACGTGATACGTGCCGCTGACTCTGGCGTCTCTCTCTTATCTGTCTCTCCGGACAGAGGTCGGCTGTTTACCGTGCATTATTCATAACTGCCCGTGTTGGGCTCGTGATGACGACTGACAGCTGTCACTGTGACTTTGATGGCAGCAGAGAGAGCCGGCCTAAGGGTTACAACACGGATATACAATCTTACTCATCCTGTTTATTCTTTATTAATTTCTCTTTCTCGTTATGTAGAGATTTCAGTCATAAGGGAGTAGGGATGCGCTGATCCAATACTCGCTTTTGGGTATCAGTCAGATGGGACAAATCCAAATCAGATACTCTGTGTTATGGTTGCTACTATTAAGCCTCAAAAAGGACAAAAAAGTATTATAAATGCACCAAAAACGTTTTTGTGCACTATATTCCAGGTTTAGACATTCGATAGCTTGTTAAATTAAGTTCACAGAAATGCTTCCCTCCACTTCAGCAGGCACGTCATGTCAGCTTGTGCTCTAAACGTCTGCATTGGAACCTGATGCAGACGCAAATCAAAATATATATATAGTTTAGAAACAATGTGAATCAACACCACAACAACTGAACCAGCAAACTTTGCAAAAAATTTATGCGACGGATATATAACCCACAATCTGTAACAATGTTTTGGTAGGTGGCACATGTCAGATTTATGTCCATATGAACAGACCCAGGGTTTCCCACATTTCACAGAGCATCACACTCCCTCCACCAATTGTCATTGTCCCACAGTGCATCAAAGGTCAAAGGTGCACACGCACACAGCCGTCCACGTGATGTAACAGAAAACGGGACTCATCGGACCAGGTGACCTTCTTTCACAGCTCCAAGGTCCAGTTCCGACAATCAGGTGCTGATTGTAGACACTTTCAACAGTGGATGGGGTCATCATAGACACTCTGATTGGTCTGCAGCTACGCACCCTACAGTATATATGCCGCAGAGTGCAATGCACTGTGTTGTGGCACATTCCTCCCATAACCATCTTTAAAATTTGGTGTGACTTGTTCCACAGTAGACGTTCATTGCCCTCGTGCATCTATGAGCCTTAGGCGCCCAATACCCTGTCACTCAAAAGTTTACACACCCCTTGCAGAATCTGTGAAAATGTGAATAATTATAACAAGATTGTGCAAAATGCATGTTATTTTTTATTTAGTACTGTCCTGAATAAGATATTTTACATAAAATATATTTACATATAGTCCACAAGAAAAAAAAAAGCTGAATTTAATAAAATAACCCCGTTCAAAAGTTTATGTACCCTTGATCCCTAATACTGTGTGTCGTTACCTGGATGATCCACGACTGTTTTTTTGTTTTTGTGATGGTTGTTCATGAGTCCCTTGTTTGTCCTGAGCAGTTAAATAGTTTTCACTTCCTGGCTCAATGCTTAATGCATTGTGTTTCCTTCTGGAGCATCAGTGAATGTTTGAACCTTTTTTAATAGTTGTGTTTGAGTCCCTCAATTGTCCTCAGTGTAAAAAGATGGATCTCAAAATCATACAGTCACTGCTAGAGAAGGTTCAAATATGCAAAAGATGCTGAAAAAATGAAGAATTTGCAGGACCTGGACCTTTTCTGAAGAACATTGGTCAGTTTAACTGCTCAGGACAAACAAGAGACTCAAGAACAACCATCACAAAAAAACAACAACAAAAAAAAAAAACAGCTGTGGATCATTCAGGGAACGACACAATATTAGGAATCAAGGGTACATAAACGTTTGAACGGGGTAATTTTTATAAATTCAGCATTTTTTTTTGTCTTTTGGACTATATGTAAACATCTTTTATTAAAATATCTTATTCAGGACAGTAATAAATAAAAAATAACATGCATTTTGTATGATTTCTCTTATTTTGTTAAAATTATTCACATTTTTACAGATTCTGCAAGGGGTGTGTAAACTTTTGAGCAAGACTGTATATAGTATAATATGCATAATGAAGTGTAACCAGTCCTACTCAACCCACTCTGTGCAGGATTCGAACCCTGGTCTCAGGCACGGGAGGCGGGAGCGCTAACAAGGATGCTAAAGACCGCAGCCTCTAGTGCACCTCTTGAGGCCAGGGAAGTGAGGTTTACACACACAGCTCTTACTGGCCTAGATCCGTTACACTCACCCCTCTAAACCTCACTCCCACCCGGGTCACGGCACCAGATGTAACCGGTCTCTAACCAGGGTCGACGTTATGGGAGGCGGGCTCGCTAACAAGGACGCTAAAGACCGCAGCCTCTAGCATGTCTCTTGAGGCCAGGGGAGTGAGGATAACCTGCACAGCTCTTACTGGCTTTCATCTGTTACAGAAGCATTGTGTAGTTAGCAAGTTAACAAGGTATTGATATTTTTTTTTAAAAAACAGCAATGTTATCGGATTGGCATTGGTATTGACAGATACTCAAGTCTGCAGTATCGGTCTATGTATCAGCCATGAAAAAGTGGTATAGAGGCATCCCTATGAAGGAGGAAGACTAGAGATTTGCTGTGATGATGGAGTGAGGAGCAAAATAACACAGACGGCAAAAGAATACTAAACAGCTTCGGCTTGAAGACCTCAGAAATTCAGTCAAGTCAGAGATGAGGAGCAGCTTTTTCCCAAAACGAGAGACTTGACTCCCTGTGAGGAAGCCTGCTTTGATAAAATAATAAAAGTGAAAATGAGAGACTCAGAATAGAGAAAGAGCACTATGGAAATCAGCCAAGAGTATCCACTGTACACACAGACAGATGAAAGAAACATGAGCACGGCAGAGGGCGTAGAGGGGAAGCGATGAAGGAGGAGGACATGAGGAAGAGGAGATGTGACACCGACGGAGATATTTATGGGATACAGGCGGCATGACCTGCAGGCCCAGGGGCTCTTGGGAAATGGCAGATCGCATGACGAGACACAGATGCGTTTCTGAGCGCTCTTTCATGACGAGTGCCTACGCCACGGGCCACATTAGAGTTATGCAAATCAAATGCAAATTTCATGTGTCACTTTAATGATATGCTAATTCCCGGTGTTATCTAAATGCCATAAAGACAGGAGTCTGTCATCTAATTAGGAGGGACGCGCCAGAGTTAGAGCAAGGTGTGTTTACAGATGCAAGAGATGCTATCTTAATGGCATGATCAGTCTGTGTGTGTGTGTGTGGATTACGATACAGCTGTGCTGGAGAACGAAATTAAATTGACAATCATTTCCACCTAATCCCACAGTCAGATAAGCAGGCCTTTTATCACATCATCAAAGACACAGAGTGCCCTTTGTCAAGAGTACACACTCCAATCGGGTAAACTCTCCTCTGCAGAGTTATTGGAGGAGGCACATAGGGTTTGACCCACGTGGGCATAATTAGCGTTAATGGGATAGTTGATCAGTATAATTACTGACTCTCTGGCTGCTGTTATTCTAATCGTGGGGATTTATAAGTGTGCCTGTGTCCTCTGCACATCAGCTACCTCTCATAATTTAGATGGTTACGACCTGCATCGCTGATTATGATAATCGCACGCCGCAACCATGGGCGCAGGTTTCTTTTCAATGCGAGTGCATTTGTGAGATTGCACTGTAAAAAATATATTTTTTTAAAAGTTGTAATCAAAATAAAGATTACTTGAAATATGTATATTTATAAAAAATACTACTGTAAAAAAGATTTTCAAAGTTATATAATTATACACTTTTTAGTTGAAATAAAAACTGATTATTGGGTTACAAGAAAATACTACACTGTAAAAATTATTATTTGAGGTTGTAAATAAATCAAAAATTATTGGATTATGTTTTACAAGAAATTATTGTACAGTAAAAATTATTTTTCAAATTTGTAAATAAAACAACAACTATAGGAGAATGCTTTACAAGAAAATAATACACTGTACAAATAATTTTTTTGAAGTTTAAAGTCCCCGTCAATAATTGTATCCCTTAAAACTCATCTTTGATCACCAAAATGACATATTTAAATGCTTTTTCCTGTGAAAAAAAAATTGTCGTGCCTTAAAATAGCTTGAATGTAACTCTACAGACTTGCTTCATTTAGTATGCGCAAATTCATGAATATGCAAATTAGCCCTGCGCACAAGCTCAGAAATACAGTTGGCCAACTTACTGAGGTAAACGCTGCACAATGGCGCTCTTTACAACGTCGGACACATAACGGTAATTAATATAATGATCCTTTTGCTTGACTACGCTATTAAACAACTAATAATGTGTTGCTAATGTTACACAAACCATGTTCCCGTTTGCCATCTCAGCCTGCCTTCAGTATTAGTCAGTATCCTTAGAAACGCTTTGAACAACTTAGAACATCAGTGGAGAAAGGCATATAGTTCATCATAACATTGTAATATACATCATATACATAATTCACCTGCTATATTGCTAAATCTACACGATTTTACATATCAACAGAAAAATATACCTGGATAACCTGGCTTCTCTTGAGACTCTTCTCTTGTCCACTGCTTCAGAGCATAGTTAATGATATGCTAAAGCCCGCCCACACGTTGACATGATTGGTTACAAGGTAGTTTGTGACTTCAGAAACACCAACACCTTAAAGCATATTAAAAACACCAAATAGACATACACCGATCAGGAATAACATTATGACCTAATATTGTTCCTAATATTGTGTTGGTCCCCCTTTTGCTGCCAAAACAGCCCTGACCCGTCGAGGCATGGACTCCACTAGACCCCTGAAGGTGTGCTGTGGTATCTGGCAACAAGATGTTAGCAGCAGATCCTTTAAGTCCTGTAAGTTGCGAGGTGGGGCCTCCATGGATTGGACTTGTTTGTTCAGCACATCCTACAGATGCTCGATTGGATTGAGATCTGGGGAATTTGGAGGCCAAGTCAACACTTCAAACTCCTCAAACCATTCCTGAACCATTTTTGCTTTGTGGCAGGTGCACATTATCCTGCTGAAAGAGGTCACAGCCACCAGGGAATACCGTTTCCATGAAAGGGTGTACATGGTCTGCAACAATGCTTAGGTAGGTGGTACGTGTCAAAGTAACATCCATGGATGGCAGGACCCAAGGTTTCCCAGCAGAACATTGCCCAAAGCATCACACTGCCTCCGCCGGCTTGCCTTCTTCCCATAGTGCATCCTGGTGCCATGTGTTCCCCAGGTAGGTGACGCACACGCACCCTGCCATCCGCGTGATGTAAAAGAAAACGTGATTCATCAGACCAGGCCACCTTCTTCCATTGCTCCATGGTCCAGTTCTGATGCTCACGTGCCCACTGTTGGCGCTTTTGGCGGTGGACAGGGGTCAGCATGGGCACCCTGACTGGTCTGCGGCTCCATACGCAATAAACTGCGATGCACTGTGTATTCTAACACCTTTCTATCAGAACCAGCATTAACTTCTTGAGCAATTTGAGCTACAGTAGCTCGTCTGTGTGATCGGACCACACGGGCCTGCCTTCGCTCCCCACGTGCATCAATGAGCCTTGGCCGCCCATGACCCTGTCACCGGTTCACCACTGTTCCTTACACACTTTTGATAGATACTGACCACTGCAGACCAGGAACGCCCCACAAGAACTGCAGTTTTGGAGATGCTCTGACCCAGTCGTCTAGCCATCACAATTTGGCCCTTGTCAAACTCGCTCAAATCCTTACACTTGCCCATTTTTCCTGCTCCTAACACATCAACTTTGAGGACAAAATGTTCACTTGCTGCCTAATATATCTCACCCACTAACAGGTGCTGTGATGGAGAGATAATCAGTGTTATTCACTTCACAGAGACTCATAATGTTATGCCTGATCGGTGAATAAACAACATTAAAAACTTGATTTTCACCACAGGGGGACTTGTAAATAAAACAGATTATTAAAGTATGTCTTACAAGAAAATACTATACTGTAAAAAAATGATTTCAAAGTTGTAAATAAAATAAAGATTACTGGATTATGATTTACAAGAAAATACTACACTTTAATAAAATACATTTTCAAAGTTGTAAATAAAACAAAAATTGTTGTACTACGTTTTACAAGAAAACGCTATTTCAGACATTCTACTTCAAAATTTAATTAATTGTGTAACTTGCGGTTTCTTTGTAATTATTTGTGAAATTTACTAGGCATTTATGATAAGAAGGAAATCACATAGATAACCATATGTATGCGTTTATGAGTTTATGAGTTCATGAGTTTCTGGTGGTGGAAAGATTGTGTTGACAGATTGTGTTTCCAGATCACTGTTGAGAGAGCATCACCATTCAGAGCAGTAATCTACAGTGTACTGTGCCAAGATCTTCTCTCTCTGAGCATCAGTTGCCCATCATGTCTGTCTGGCATGGTGAGTCTATATGTCATCTGACTGATCTTTATGCACTGTCCATTTTGTCTGTGATTATGATCTCCTCTGCACCTATTCCTATCACTCGTTACAACTTTTGAGACATTTCTCTCACAAGTCCCAACATCCCCCACTGTCTGTCACTATCTCTATGTCTCTCAGTTCTGATGAAGGCCCCATTTTCTTAAAGATCACACAAAATTTTAAAATGCCTCAAACCTTTCTTTGACCACATAAGGATATATTAGAATGTTCACACTGCTAATAAGAAGCAAATGGGGATGGCGGCGATCAAACTCCAAAGCGCTCTCCAAAAACAGGGTATCTATAAGACTTTTTAAAGTCCCCCTGTAGTCAATAATTTTATCCCTTAAAATAATTTTACCCCCCCGCAGTTTTGATCACCAAATGACATATTTAAACAGGTTTTCCTGTGAAAAAAATGTATTCACGCCTTAAAATAGCTTGAATGTAACTCTACACCCTTGCTTCATTTAGTATACTCAGAAACCATGAATATGCAAATGAGCCCCGCCTCCACTCACTCATACAGGTTCGTCTACAAGTCGATGTATCAGAATGGTAATGCATTTTATGAATCGTTCTCTACAGCGTCAGACACATAACGGTAATTGATATGATTATCCTTTTGCTTGACTACGTTATGAAACAGCTAATAATGTGTTGCTAATGTTACACAAACCATGTTCCCGTTCACCATCTCAGAGTCGGACAGCTGCCATCTAACAATCAGCATCCTTAGAAATGCTTTGAACAACTTAGAACGTCAGTGGAGAAAGGCATATAGTTCATCATAACATTGTAATATACGTCATATACATAATTCACCTGCTGTATTGCTAACTGACTTATGAATTTACACATGGTTTGTCTTAAAGCATATTAAAATCACCACATATGCATATAAACAACATTAAACACTTGATTTTCACCACAGGGGGTCTTTAAGACCTGCACAAATAAAGTAAATACTGTATGTCTATACAGAGCAAATCTACAAATAAATCTCACAATGTATCTCAGATTCTTTTACTTAATTAAACAGTCATTCAACTCCAAGATAGATCGATAGATCAGACTAAAATTTAAATATTTCGCTTGAAATCTTCCCCTCCACGTAAGGTATCAAATATCATTTATTTGCATCTAAATATGACATGCCAAGATGTGCTGTGCCAGGTTTGACGATGCACTTTTGATGTAATTAAATGTCAAATGTGACTTGTCATGATAAGTTAATATTGACATCAGGGTAAGAATGCGATGACAATTTTTTTAGGTGAACTGTTGCTTTAAATCTGCACAGGCTGGAAATGAACACATGAAATTGTTTGTCTTAGAACAATTTTCATTTTCAGACCATTGCATTCATTATTCATGATTATTGTTAAGAAACAAATACCTTTTGTGCCCTTTATATCTGTGTATTATTTATATCTCTCAATTCCTCCATGTTTGTGTACACATTTGTTTGTTAGCATGTGTGTTTTGTGTGCGTATAGTCATCCAAACCAGAGGGATTACTCAGATTTGTAATTAGTCCAACGGATGCTTCAGACAACTTAATTATGCTCCTTAATTAACATGCAGACCAAATGGAAGACCAGGTGTTTGGTCTCCTCAATTCAATTAACGCTCCTTAATGCCAGTCGACCTGCATGGCAGGGCAATACATGCAACAATTATGGATCAGGATTAGGACTGAGACATAGCTGAGTGACATATCAGAGGACATTATCATATACAAAAGAGGCATAATTTACCGCTAATAATGGCACACAGAAGGCCACAATCGTTCCTGGAATATGGAAGCTGTTCTAATGATCTGTGGAAATGGGACTGAAATGCACATCATTAGATCGGGACTAAAAACAAAGCCATGAGGCTGACACAACAGCGGGAACGATGTCCGTGACACGTTTTCAAATGAAATTGTAACATTATCCTTTATTATACACACCAAATCTTGTGTTAAACAGGATAAATTTCTCATAAACATTCATTTTGTTCATTTTATATTCTAATAAATCTGATTCTTATTACTATTGCATCCAGCATCAAATTGAGAATATTGTGTAAAATCGAGGCCAACGATTGTCTATCCATGTTTGCGTTAGTCATTTTCCACGTCTGTACTGATATAGTGAAATATACTGTACTTCCTCAACTAAATGCTTTACTAGCTGGCATGAAAACGGTGATGTGCTGCCAGGACCTGTGGTCCTGCTGGCCAGTGTGAGAATGCACGAGATTACACTGGCACAGACCGCACACCCACACCTATATCAGTGTTGCACAGAAAGACACTGCATAAGGCCAATGAGAAAATATTAAAGTGCTGTTATTGTGTTTTTTCCGGATATTACCTTTCATGTAGTGGGTAATATAGCTGTTTATGAATGTAAAAGGTCTTAAAAAAAAAAAAGCTTTAAAGAGCAAAGTGTATGAAAAATCAGTTTGGCTTAATTCTTGGTCCATTCGCATCAACGTTAGATGTGTGTTTAACGTCTGTGTGTTCTCCTAGTGAATTAAAGTATTTATTTGTTAATCTGCGTCATGCATCTGACGCAGCATCTACCTGACAACAGAGAGTCTTACTTCCTGCGCAAACATACGTAGGACGTCTACTTTGACCCTCAAACACTGTAGTAGCTGAGAATGGAAGAGTTTATGTTTTTTTCGAAAAGACACTGTGTTCTGCGCTAAAAAAGCAAATCCACTTTGCATGCACTCCCAAAGAATGAGGACTCGCACTCGAATTGATACGGTAAAACCGATGCCATCGTTACTGTTCGTATCACTGTGTATGAAGTGCTGAGGAAGAGCTGGAGCTGAAATTCAGATATGGTAAGGGGCGTTTAGGCTATGTTTACACTGGCACAAAAAATCTGATTTTTTACTCACATCTGACACAGATTGGAATTTATTGCACGTGTAAAAATCCACACAAGATCCGATATTTTCGCATCCGTTCTGAGCCACTTCCAAATGTGGTTTTAAATCAGATACATATCCAATATCTGGACATCCGACCTACTGTGCGTCCAAACATGAATATCTGATTCCCCATTGAATTCAAAACCACCACAAGATGAGGGCGACACGTTTGCCCACAAATAGCTTTTTAATGTTGTATTATGAAGCAGATGTGCTTGTATGCACAGCTTTTTTATTGAGGTGGGAACTTTATAAAGGAAAGAAATTGCGCGCGCACACATTCAGGAGCTGCCGGTTTTCAACCTCTGCCCCGTGAGTTTCATAAATAAAACGGCTTCACTAATGAAAGCTACATTATATTTCTCAGCAATGATAACTTTGCTGTAATCAAACCAACAAGCTTCACTATTAAGGCTATTCATTTGTGTTTGTTCTCTCTCTCTCTCTCTCTCTCTCTCTCTCTCTCTCTCTCTCTCTCTCTCTCTCTCTCTCTCTCTCTCTCTCTCTCTCTCTCTCTCTCTCTCTCTCTCTCTCTCTC